>SDVV010018087.1:0-13843 GCA_016164225.1 Gammarus roeselii
AATTGACCATGATTGATTGTCCACCTGTAATTTGTTTTTCGAATTTGCGTGAATGTTATACCAAAGCCCTAAAAAAATTCACCTAAATGTATATTTTAATCCATTAATATATATGTAAAAACAATGCCTTCTATCCAAATGAGTCATTCAATAACAAACATAGTAATATGGATCATGCCCTCCCACCATGCGAAATATTCCAAAACCATCATATATAGCGTTGACAAGACCTAATAACGTCCATCTATACAATCCGTACGTAAGCAATCGTAAATGAAAGCAACCAGATACCGTAAGATAACTGAAATTCCCCGTATGGAAAAACTATTCTCCAAGAGGACCATATATCTCGAGATAAAATCTTTGTGTGACATTTGACAGATACAGATCATTAGGACCACCAACTCTCAACATCCCGGGTGGTCTCTCAAAACTTGCGTTTTTGGTATCTCTATGTACCATTAGTAACTAACTTGACTACAAGATCAATTTGTCTTAACATATAACTACAATGTCCTGAGTCAGACACATTGACAAATAATATACTTCACAACAATTACATTCGATAATAGGTTCAAAGATTTAGTCATCCTATATCTTATTCCTCCACATCCATGTCTTGTAGCCCAATATTAAGGCCTATCTAATTCCTTCACATCTGCGTCTTGTAGCCCCTAATTAATCCCTATCTAATTCCTTCAGTAGGCCGTTTCGTACCCCCTAATTTTGGCCTATCTAATTCCTTCAGTAGGTCGGTTCGTACCCCCTAATGAAGGCCTATCTTATTCCTTTGCGTTTGCGTTTCTGGGAAAATGGGCGTGCAAAAATCCGTAGACACCCCGTTCTTGTACCTGCCCATAAATTTGCGTTCTTGTACCTGCCCAAAAATTTGCGTTTGCGTAGTACCCCGAAAATTTGCGTTTTCATAGTACCCCAAAAATTTGCGTTTTCGTAGTACCCCAAAAATTTGCGTTTATCATAGTACCCCAAAAAATTGCGTTAACGTCGTTATATACTCTATTTACACCACATCACACATTCTAGTGGCCTCGACACAGTAAGTCTTTCGTCGGCATTATTTCTCACATCCGTTTCCACGCCCCCTTCTCTGACACAGGCAAACCCTAGTTCGTAGAAAACGCAATTTATTTCAACTACTCAAACATTTTGATTATCAATGATTCAATCCTTCTTCTTCCTAAACACCTTAAAAGATAACAAAAAAAACAGCCTAAATATTTATCCTTCGAATCTGCACCCGTGCTGTCCCCCGCGCTAACACTCGCAGAAAACAACCGGCAATTTTTTTACTCGACTGCCTATCTTAAAATGTCAAGTTAACCTCACTACTTGCATTACGAGGGACACTTGAAACTTAGTTTCTCACCAGTTTGAACACAACAGGAACTTGGTACGCCGTGGTTTACTTAATTCAGTTTTTGGCTTAGGCTGACGAACAACTAAGTACGCTGCAGCGTCAGACAGCCCATGAATAAACGAATCTAAGATAGCAGCAAGATAGTAGCAAGATAGCGCCAAAACTGTAATATTTGTTGCTCCCAACATATCCAACCCCCAGCTTACTTCTGACAACTTTATTTCGATTGAACTACAAAGAGGGACATAACGCGCACTTTCTTAGTAACACTTTCACTCGTAATCAATCACTCACCTCGCTGTCCACTCTTTACCACACTCGAGTGACAACATTGACATGCTGCACCGCAGAAACATTCCATCAGCGTTTCTCCAGTCTTTTTGATGTACTCAACCGCAAAACCGTTCTATCACGGCGTTCCCTGCTTTCAACATCACCGCCTCCTACACTATATCCTCCGTAATGCATGAAACATTCCTAATCACTAAAACCGGTCCCAAAACATTACCATACACTGCAACAATATCAGCCTCTCTATAACATCCCTAACATATAACAACTATTTAAAAACACAGCCAATCCCTTTCCCACACTGCTTCACTACCCTCAACATCCGCCCGTTTGTGTCTTTCACCACACTCCCTCTCCCCGACTTCTCTTTTTCTCAAAATCTTCCCACTTTTCCTGGAGCATCTTCGTGTTCCCCTCGAATGTTTTTACTAATAACTTGCCCACCTTACGCATATATGACGATCACAATCTTTACTTCGTACAAAACACTTCACCTTCTTTCTCTTCTTCATTACATTACAACAACTCTAATCTCTCTCCCCCACCCCTTAATGTATGTCCCGCCCAATCGAAACACCCCCCAAACATTTCTCATTCATTCTTTCTCCAAAGGTCTCCTACTCCGCTGCTGCATTCCCAGACCTCGTCCTAATGATTTGTCTCATTCCTCCTTCAAACTCACCTGGAATTCTCTTTCCCCTATACCGACCTCATTCCATTCGTTCACGTTCACTATTTCTTTTCTACCGGACAATAGTCTTTTCACCTGCCACCCATGCTCAACTACCAATTGTCCTTCCACCAGGATATGATGATATGCACTAGCACAAAACTACCCCTCTCTATATATTCGTATATGCAGTAACCTACCACACTAGACCATCGGGTCTCGGTGAACACGCATACTTTTTGAACAAGTCATTACCAACCACTAACTCCGACTCCATGTTTGTCAACACCAAACTCGTTTCATGATCATTGCATTATATTATTTCATGCCTCCTTATCGCAATCTCCGATTCGTCATCTCGCGTGCTTGCATTCAGGTTCCCCATCGCCACCACATCATATTGCAATCCAAAACTCAGAATACACTAAATGGGATTAAATCAGAAATGTTACCTCCCCTACTCATTCTTCTCGTCTCCCAGTCCATATGCAAAATAAACAATAGCTCTTTCATTCCCCTCGAACTTTGTCTACAGCAGTGCAAGTACAACGTAATGCGAAGTTGTTAGCGCAGTTCTGCTGAATGTTTCTTGTGGCTGGGATAGGGTCGTGGCATTGAAATGTCAATCAAGGCCAATGAACGCAAGGCGTCGAGGGTACTGGAGCCTTGATTGGTCAAGTTCGAAGCAAAGGGTCGACAAGGAGCTAGAGTCAAGGGCACTAGGACGGGAGCATGGCATGGCAGAACAACACAGAACGCGTCACTGGATGATCGAACGGGCTTCACGGGGCCTTGAGGTAGTCGCTCGGCGGGCCAGCCACGGGCCTTGAGGAAGGGTCAATCGGTGGGCCAGGCACGGGCTTTAGGAGATAGCCAGCCGCAGGAGAGTGGGCTGCCTATGCGGGTCGAGATTATTTGAGGCGAGCCAACCCGGCTCAAGATTGACAAGCTGACGGTCTGTGCCGTTCCGTGTGCGAGATTCCACTAACGGACAATATTGGCTTGAAGATTGTCGATCGTATTAACGGTCTGGCTCACCGCTACGTGGCGAGCCCCGGGCGAACAATCATTCGACGCTGCTTCAGAAACAGTGACACAACAGCCGCGTCTTGGCCCACAGCCGGCTTGACATTGACCTCGGCCAACCAACGGGGTGGCGGTGTTGGCTTAGTGGGTTTGAGCCACTCCAGTGTACGACCTACACTGTAGCGGTATTCGAGTGGGGCAACTCTGGTTTAGATATGAGTGTGAATACCTTCGTTAGGTTGCACCCCATTTATTTTATGTCATTGGTAAGGTATTCTGGGCGATTGTGTAACACCAGTGCAGTTTTGTGTGTGAAGCTAAGACAATTTTCGTATTGTTCCAAGGTTAACGATGCTTCACTATATTTGTCTTAAATTAGTTCATAAATATATCATAACCACCGTAAAAAACGGCATTACCCATGCAATCAATTTAATCATAAATTTTCATGAATTTCCTGTTACCTTTTTTACCATGACCTCTCCTTCACTATCCCTATACCTATATTCTTCAATCTTATATATTCCGTTACGTTTCATTACACAAGCACATCATACATCTTCTTCACAATTATTTAGCCTTGCCTCTTCTTATGACTCTACCCGCACTACTGCAACCTCGAATATTCTGAGGGACACTAACGTTTGGTTATAGAGAAACGTTTTTCTCCTCTTACGTCTTGTCATGTTTCAACGTTGAAAAGAATCCTCCCGTCGGTGGCGGTTGGGGGATTCCCTCTCCAATGATTTTATAACATCTTACGACACGGGTACGGTGGAAGGCATTTATTCCCCCCGCCTTATTTCCCTAATCCCCCGGATCGTAGGGACCAGTGCTCACATGAAGTCTAAATATTTGCGTTGTGTCTTGCAGGGCATATAACCACACGACGTATTGACATGCTGCACTTGAAACTCAACCCATGCGACCGTAGTAAATTATCGGTAAACGATAATCATGTCTGCTCTCTGCAGTTCGCAAGTCTAATTTTTTGGTATCTAATTATCGAACACTCAATATATGACTTGTTTTAATCAGTGCTTGATTATAAATGCGGTGACAGTCTCTAGCATGGTTAAATAACTGCACAATGTTAGTTCGCAGTTGATAGCAATTTCGGATGCGGCTGCGCAGGAAGGGTAACCATCACCTTGCGCTAACAAAAAAACTAAATTAGTTGAAAATGAGGTGAAGCTAATTAAATATTGTCTCTTTTAAGATTTATAATAATTTATTCTGTCATACTTGCTAATCCAGATAATGTTACAGTCTGATTGGTTAAATTGCTACCATTTTCCGGCAATATCAAATACTAAAATATAATGACTACTATGAAGAATTTTGGCTGAGGATGTTCCAGATTTTCAGTTTGTTATTGTTCCTGCTGAAAAGTGTGTTTTCTGTATCAAAGGTCACAGAAAATGTAAGTCTAGGAATACTATGTTCACAAGGATTTCGATACCTTTATTCCCATTTTTGAAAATGCTAGTGATGGATGATAAAGGGTTAAAATTTGAATGATCACAGCACATGCTTCGTTAGGTTATACCATTTTCACGAACTGTGATAAGAAACTGTTTACAACATCAGGATATGCAGCACTTCTAGGCTAATTTTAACTTAGTTCCTGCTAAAAAACATTTCCTTCTTGAAAAGATCACAGAAGTTAATATCAAGGAAACAACGATTATCGCTAATTTTGAGGATCGACATGTAATTCAGGTTTTGATAAGTTTGCCTGTTCAATTTCTGATACAACTTATGAGTATTCACTAACAATTATTGTTATGTGATTATTGTATCTTCGAATACCTGCCATAGTCGCCGGGAATATGCAATATTCATTTGTTGATACTTTCATTACTCGTGTAGTCAAGCAAAATAAGATGAGTGTCACCTTTTTAATTTAGTACTGTAAATGATCATATCGGAACAACTTTTTTTTTGTGTTGTAAATCTCGTAACATGCGCTGTTGTCGCTACTGATAGGATACAATTTTATCAATTGGAGACAAGGGTTAGATTCAATGGATGAGATTTGATAAAAAAATTGACTCAGGCATAATAATTTAGCAACAGATAACACGCTGCTGACACTCATGATTTGTACTCGCACTCCCATACGTGCTCTAGCATTTTCTTGCCTCCAAGAGCGGAAATCACGACCGCAAAAGTAATGAAACTCAATTCAGAGGATACTTGGGATCAAAACAAATCAGACTTGTTAAATGCTGGTGGAAACTATGGGGCACACACTAACGTAAATATGCTCTGAGTTGAACTGTCTCGAACACAAATCATTAACAAAATTTTCTTCATTTCTTAGTGAAGAATAAAAAAGGTGACTTTCTAACGATTGTTGATCTAATGAGAACCAAGCTAACACAATGAATAGTGTGCAGAAAAGTTCTGCTCGCCGGCAAGAACTGGTCGCAACTCGTGCAGAATATTGTTGGATTAAGTATGTTACCGAATGGTGCTCATCCGTACTAAAAATGACGAAAGGTGGTACTAACAGTCTTTGACTTCAATGCGCATCAGAGCTCATCCCATTAGAATGTGACCTCAGCGTTCCAGTTTGCACCTCATAACTTAACCCATAACCATCTGTATAAATATATTCCAGTCATTACATCAAAGCTCCGACCATTATCATGTGTACTCACTATTCCAATCAGCAGAGCGCAACTCTTCCCGTTTGCTTGTGTTCACTGAATGCCAGTCTGTGCAAGGGAAGGTTTCCTCTTATCTAGATCACTACTCAGACAGATTCAAAGTTCACGTTGGAAGTTTGGAATTAGTTCTGATGAGGTTTTGGAATCGTGGCAAGAGAGTGGTGGACATTTCGAGGTGGCTGTTTGGGGCATCCACTACAAAGCCATATTTTGAACTGGTAACCTTGGCAACATTGTAGTTGAGTTCGGGAATGCATGTAATTGCAAAGGCTTATAGGGTTCATTATACTAAGTACCTCATCCGAGTATTAGAGATTGTTGAAATTGAATCTAACATGGGTTGTTCACGTATTGTATTTATATGCGATAGGCTAAGTTGCCGTTTTCTGTGAAAACTAATTCATCATTACTTAATTAGGCGCTCGATGATGAGCTACAGATAAATTGTTCAGAGTTCACAACGAGAAACTTCCTTCATGTTGACCTGCTTGTACTCGTATGTTTCTTGTTTGCATCAGTGCGTACTTTATTTATGTTGTTGCTCGCGGGCAGAAACCTTGTGACGATAATTCACCGCGTGTGAACAACCAGCCTTGTCTGCATAACCTTCACTTCCCTTAAAAACATGCGCATTGTCCTGCTACAAATGGTCACTGGTGAATTAAACACTCTTCCCATACGAAGATACGAAAGAGTAGATGACACACCATTGATGATTTCACCCGTAGTAAACCTTGTATTTGCAACGCATGGTTCAATTTGCAATCAACGCACTTTTTTCCCGAAATCAACGCGATTTTGCTATGATTTATTGAACGATTATGTTCCTTATGAGCACACGTCGATGGGCAATTTACTGTGTGCATATTTAGATTTACCCTTCCGTTTACTACATTTTCTCAGGATACAACAACATTATGAATAAACAACATGACCCAAAGTAATATTAGTTTTTTCAAACTTTAGTCTCAATATCCTTCACATTCCTTCATTCACTCTCAAGTCGAGCGGACACTTTCTTTATCCCACCCGTCCTAATCCGACCATTCTCATTCATAATTCTACCTTATCATGTCTAAAATATTCTGGTCAGTATCACACATAGGCTTTGTTAGCACAAAAAATAAAAATCAAGATTATAAAAAAAGTGGAATCGCCAAGTTTCAGTCCCGTCGAGCGGAAGAACAGCAGAAATATGATGTATGATCATCAACAAACGAACTACTTTAGTCGTGCAAAAAGTCGGAAAAAGGCTTCTGAAAACACGCGTGCGTCACTAAGATAAAAATCTTGGGGTGATCTCTTGTGTGAAGAGTCTCCATTTGCGTAGACAAACTTCCCTTGGTGTGCACTGCTCCGCGTTTGCCTGGTGGGCCTCATGAGCAATGGGTTTGTCCAAAGCCCTACAGCAGAACAGTGGTGGCAATCTGATAAATTACGACGCGAGGCAAGGATGTCAGACCGTAGCTCTCTGGAGGAACATTTAGGAGGAAGGCGACAAGATAACTTTACAAGTAGACATTTTTGCAGCTCATCAAACAACACAGGGGAGATTACAGTATTTGTGTCACATGAGTCGTAAATCAAATGTTTCTCTGGAGTAACCGAGTGATGATTAATCGTCTATGGGGAACTAAAACTGTTGTTTCATTTTCCCAAAGAAAGGTTTTGAGTCTCATCAGAATACTCTTTAGAAAAACCTCTACAAATTATGGAACTGGAAAGCTGTTAATGAAATATTTATCCAATCTAACAATAGGCATGTTTTTCAGAATTATTACAGAGGAAATCCTTCAATGCATTTTGACATAGAGTAAGCCAGGCGCCGAAGTCGAAAACTGAGGTCACGGATTCAGATCTGGAATTGGAGAGATTCAAAATTTCTTGTGGAATTGTAGACTTAGAAGACAGTTCGAGTGTCAGATATTTAAACCACAAGTTATCATTAAACCATTATAATTTTGATACATGATACTTAATGGAGGGTCTTCGGGTAATAATGATTCCAAAAATGTTATGTGAAACTTAAACCACAACAAAAAAAAAGAAAATATGTTATTGTTTAATTTATTGTGACTACATTTACATTCAGTCATCCAGTTTTATGATGAAAGATCATGTTAATCGCACAGCTAGAGCACATTTTTCCCGCAAGCGTAACGTATTTTTGGTTAAATTCTCAAAAATAAAATCTAGTAAAATTTGTTATATCACTAGAAAGTGAGGTCAATCAAATTTAAACAGTAACGTATAATTTTACTATGTACACACACAACAAAATAATACTGACCAAAGCTCATCAAATCCTCGTTATTAGATCAGAAGTGTATTGGCTGCTGTGTTACCTTTTGTCTGAAAAGCCACTCGCTGACAATTTTATATCGTGCTTGGTTAGAAATGGATATTTGTCTCTTTCACCCCACCTTCTTCATACATAGGAACACAAGTTCCACAGAGATGAAGTGATCATTTGATTCACCACGGCCTACTACCACTTCGGTTGGCCTTAAAATACGATGGTATTTTGGATTGATTACCCGAAAAATAACACCGGAAATTGTATTTATATCAGATTAAATGTTCGCAAAAACATATGATGGGTTGTATACATTATTGACTATTCGGCGCTGATAATTGATGAAAAATGTGATATTTCATTTACGGAAACTCGCTGAACTTGTCTATTAGCTTTATCGAGGCTACAATTTCTACCACGTTGTGTGACTTTGATGGGTCGGTCGGAGTTTAGATCAACATCAATGAGCAAAAATAGCTACACATTACAATACCTGAAACGAAGTTTCCAGCAATAATCCTGTAACCTACACTATTAGCCGTTTGTTTCCATGAAATTTTACCATGCATTCACCATCTCTGGACTAACAAAGTGTGCATTGGCTGAAGGCGACATGACAAAACGGTGAAGGCAAACAGTCAGATTCACATCGTTGGACGTATGTAATGCGAACGATGCTAGGCAATGAGAATCTTCTGAGACCACTCGAAGATGCCATGCTTACAGATTTATTCCTTCTCTGACCGGAAAGAAAGTCTCTCCTCGATTAGGAAGCCCTATGGCTCTCCCTGCTCGAATAGGGGGCATGGGATTAGTTAACCCCACATAAATTTATCAGTATGAGTTGGACAACTCTGTGACTATTACCAGTTCTTTGGTAGAAGATATCGTGATGCAGAACAGCAATCATTCTTCATCTGCGGAATCAACCGAAGCTACACTCAAGAACATATTCCATTTGAGAGCAGATGAACTGGATGCACGACTCGAAAGTATATTAGAATCAATTAGGATTGATTTTATTCAGGATTGTGTGGAAGATAAAAATTACTGAATGTTGCAGAGAGAAAGAAGCGTGTAACTGCTTGACTTCCCTTCCACTTGCTGACAAAGGGGTTGCTCGCAGTAAGCAATAATTTTCAGGTGCAGTTCTGTTGAGATATAGCTCGGCCTTGATGGGCTACCAGAGCGATGTCAGTGTGGTGTACGCTTTTCAGTAAATCACGCAATGATGTGTACAAAATGTAGCTTCGTTACTCTACGTCACAATGAGATTCGTGACATAACTAAGGAAATATTAAGTGAAGTGTATCATGATGTTAGATCTGAGCTTATTATAGCCCCCTTCATAGGTGAGAACTTTTGACATCAGTGCTCGTGGATTCATGACCCGTGGACAAAGAACATTCTTTGACGTAAGGGTATTTCACCCAGTTGCTCCGTCCTACCGACACAAGAGTCTACAGGCAACTCATCGTTAACACGAGTCTGAGAAGCGATGAGCGTACAATGATAGAATTCTTTAAGTAAAAATGGAAAGTTTCTATCCATTGATATTTACGACTTTGGGAGGGATGTTATATGGATCAGAATGCCATGCTTACCATCGCAAACTCGCAGGGCTGCTCGCTGAACACAGGCCATTGCCAAAAAGTACTGGGAGTGCCTGGCAGCGATGCCACTCACTACTCACTACTCACTTCTCAGGTGCATCCATTGGCCTCCGCGGAAAGAGGACGCCGCACTGAGTTGAGTCGCTGAGAGACACAGCAATCAACGCCACGGTGGCAATGAGGCTTCCGATCTGATACTATGGTTAAGATTTGACGGAAATGTTTTGTTACACTATGTTTTTCTGTAGCATTGTCCAATAAATATCTCTCTTCTTTTGATATAGGTAGTTTTAAGGTGGTTGTAGGCCACAGTCATTAACGGGGAAACGTGTGTTTTCCTTTTACTAGTATTTTCTCAAGTAATATGTATTGTTAAGTATTGGTGAGTCACATGGCCTGGGGCTAAGGAACTGCTCATCTAAAATGCATGAGACGCCAGTCCGCATGTAATCTTGGATGTACAGTACACATTCTCACAGTGCATTATTCGTCAATATCATTTTCTGAAAATCTAAATTATCCGCGGTTAGGCATGTTTAATATTGCAATTCAATCACGTTTTATCTACGATTCTAAATCTTCCTGATGAAAGTTGAACCGAAAAAAAGTGGTGGAGGCCTATCAAAAAAATTATTGAACCCGTAACCTTTCGCGTCTGAGACGGACTTGCTGCCCCTGAGTTGCATACATAGTAGCATGTCCATACATTTGCTTACCCACGCACTCTTTTAAAATCTCAACTTTTACCTACCGGCTACGCGGCATAAGACTCATTCAATATTTTAAAACAAAATTAAACTTCGTAGTCCGATAGGACAATGTTGCTGAAATATTTGTTTAATAAATAGAGTGATGAAATTAATCAAATCAGATGGCCATGCGTCACTAATTATCGTTATTTCATCCGTATGACTGTTGTTTCCATAACTACCTAAAGATTTAGGCTGTTCAGTTCTGAAATTATTGACATTTAATTTCCAAAAGTTAGTGTGGTAGGAATTTCTGAACGTTCCAGAGATTCTGAATTCACTGATCTGTGTGTATTATGACAACTTGAAGTGCTCGTCGATAGTTTTCACGTAGTAACATGATGCATTGTAAACAAATATGACACTGGATAGTACTGATTACAGGGACCATGGAAGTACTTATGTTACAAGGAAGTACTTATGCTACATGGAAGTACTTATCTTACATGGACTGCAATTTTATGAACTTTGTCCGTTCAAAATTGATTTTTTTTTTAACTTTTGTTTCTTTACGATCCTCTGTTCATTAATAATGTTTGCTTTACGCATCAACTTGGATATACTCCGTGTTAAAAAAAATTGTATTCGTTATTTTCGGAGTGAGTCAGAAATAATATTATTACATTGTTTTTAACGAAAAATTTGTGAAGAAATGGAACACGAGGAACTCGCTTGTATGCGAACTAGTGTAACCTTAGAATTGTTGCGTATCTTAATCGTAAATGTAAATTCTGATTTGTATGCTAAGTTTTTCTTCATAGTAAAGTGTTTAAAAAATTAACTGCTATTTTTATACAAAATTACTTAAAGAGATTGAAAATCATTGAAATAGTATGTAGGATGCAAAGAAAACCACATCTAACGATCTTCTCAACTTGCATTCTGAGGTGGTCAGGAGGTCTTCGTGTGGGGGAGACTTAAAAACTGGTAGACAGATCGTGCTGTCTTCTTCCACTATAGACAATTACTCCGTAAATTTACTAATTTTGATAAGTATGTGTATATATAACGACGTTTCGTGACGTGCGTGTAGACATGATCAGGCCCTTTCATCTAGGTAGGACGCGAGCTCTTCCAAGGTTGAGTTGTGGAGGCATCCGTGTTGCCAGTGTTTTGCGGCGTTCGTTTTGAAGGTGACGCCGATCAAGTTCCCGTTCTTGATGCCAAAGAGGATTCCGCTCAGTCCACGTAACTTGAATGAAAAAAAAAAAAAAATGGAAATTCATTTTATCGTTCAAGTTACAGTATATTTTGTCTATTTTGAATATGCATTACTCGTAGATTCAATTGATATGGGGGGCTTTACACGTAGAATGTGAACAGTGGGGGGCATTCAGCGCGCACAAGAAACAACAGATTCAGTACGGCTCATATCATGTTTGCCAAAGCTTAGTTTCCGCACAAAATGTATAAGTTTTGATGGGTAATATAGACTGGGATAGTTTTCTTGGTTGGATTGCTGCATTTATTTGTATCATCCACCGAGCAGCGCAACCAAAATCGACCACAAATATAATCATTATTAAAGTTGTTTGATCTCGAAATAAGTCGTCTAACATATCAGCTATTTACCAAAAAATGTATACTATAACCGACAGCGATCTTAACAGAAATGAGGGAAGATCCGATCAGTCAAATCATCTGACTCCGTCCAACCATCTGATTTCAGATCAACTATCTATCTCCAGTCCATCCACCTGACTCTAGTCCATCGATCTGACTCCAGTCCAACCATCTGACTCCTGTCCAACTATTTGACTCCAGTCCCAACCATCTGACTTCAGTGTAATCATCTGGCCCCAGCCCAACCATCTGACTCCAATCGATTCATTTGGTTACAGTCCAACCATCTGACTCCTGTCCAACCATCTGACTCCAGTCCATCCATCTGACCACAGTCCAGCTATCTAACTCCAATCCAATCATGTGACTCCAGTCCAACCATCTTACTAATGTCAAAACATCTGACTCTAGTCTAACCATCTGACTCCGGTCCAACCATCTGACTTCAGCTCAGCCATCTGACTTCTGTCCAACCATTTGACTCCCCTCCAGTAATCTGACACTATTCCTACCATCTGACTCCAGTCCAACAGTCCAATTATCTAATTCCAGTCATACCATTTGACTCCAGTCCAACCATCTGTCACAAGTCCAACCATCTGACTTCAGTCCAAATATCTGACTCCAGTTCAACCATCTGGCACCAGTCCTACCAAATGCCTAGAGTCCAACCATCTTATTCCAGTCCAACCATCTGACTCCACTCCAACCATTTGACTTCAATTCAACCATTTGACTCCAGTCCAACCATGACATCAGTCCTATCATCCGACTCCAATCCAAACATCGGATTCTAGTCCAATCATCTAACTCCAGTCACACCATCTGATTTCAGATCAACCATCTATCTCCAGTTCATCCACCTGACTCCAGTCCATCGATCTGACTGCAGTCCAATCATCTGACTCCTGTCCAACTATTTGACTCCAGTCCCAGCCATCTAACTTCAGTGTAATCATCTGGCTCCAGTTGAACAATCTGACTCCAATCGATTCATTTGGTTAAAGTCCCACCATCTGACTCCAGTCCAATCATATGACTCCAGTCCAACCATCCGGCACCAGTCCTCCCATCTGACTTTAAATCAACCATCAGACTCCTGTCAAACTATCTGAATCCAGTTCAACCATCTGACTCCTGTATATCCATCTGACTCCAGTATATCCATCTGACTCCAGTCCAACTATCTGACTCCAGTCCAACCATATGACTCCAGTCCAACCATCTTACTAATGTAAAAGCATCTGACTCTAATCAAACCATCTGACTCCAGTCCAACCATCTGACCCCAGTCCAGCCCTCTGACTCAAATCCAACCATCATACTCCTGCCCAACCGTCTGACTTCAGTTCAGCAATCTGCAGGTTCAGTCCAACCATTTGACTCCAGTCCAACAATCTGACAATAGTCCTACCATCTGACTTCAGTCCAACAGTCCAACTATCTGATTCCAGTCATACCATTTCACTCCAGTTCAACCATCTGTCACCAGTCCAACCATCTGACTTAAGTCCAAATATCTGACTGTGGTCTACCCATCTGGCACAAGTCCTACCAAATGCCAACAATTCATGTATTTGTA
>SDVV010018088.1:0-13843 GCA_016164225.1 Gammarus roeselii
ATATACGCACATACGTACCTATTGAATATTGCAACTCTGAATCACTATGTGGTCAGTTGCCAGAAACCAAAATTTATGTATTGTTTACCCATTATTTTGCTTTGCCCACATGATTTGGTGTACTGTGACATTTGTGCCTCCTGTTCTCTTCTGCACTCTGGTTCTTCTAGTATGTTGCGCAGTTTGGAAGATCTCAAGGTGAGGTTTCTTTGTCTCTCCTCTTTACCAGCCCCCTCCACCAGCCTCAAAGACCAGTGAAAAGCAACAGAGCTTAGGAGACCATCACAGACATGCATACTAGTCTAATACTGAGAACAGCTGCGGACAGGAGTTTAGGAGTTTGAATTAGTGCGCACTGGGGTCTATCATATTTGCAAATAGTAAGTATAACAGCACACTGCACAGCACAGCCCACTGTACACACAACCCACTGCGCATACAACTCAGATGTTCACAGTCACCACACATCTAGACACACCTACACTGTAACTCACATAACTACCATTTCAACATCATAACACCCAGCACACCTACACATACTTACACCCACATTTACAACCTGATGTCCAGCAACAAATATTTCCCTTTTATTCCACAGCCCTGGCTGAAGTCATCAGTATTGCAGAAAAGGACAACCAGAAGATGTTCTACATTCACTATATTGACTGTGAGTAGCTACCTAGCTTAGGAGTAATACAATTGTGCCTATCTAAATCATTATAGCATTGGTAAATGCAGTGTGGTTACTTGGCATATTGCTAGCTCATAATCACCGCTTCCTTTTATTAATCTGTAAGCTAATTTCAATTATTGATATTGAATGGTAAATTAGGTATGGTGTAGGATAGATGGGGATTAGCATCACCTGCCATAAAAATAGCTATATCATGTGGTCAGCAATCGTGATGCATTCAAGCTATTACTCTCAAATTCCCATCCAGTCAGGCAGTTCAGATATTTATTACTAATTATATTGATTCGGTTCATGGTTGTGGCCCGTTTGTTTGTTGATATATAAAAATTCCCTTCAGATGTGAGAAGAATTTTTCACTGTATTAGTGATGTTTACTAAGCAAATATCCAATTAAACTATGTTCTATCTACCAGAGTCGGGAAAATTGTCAATCAATTTTGTGTTTTTTGTTGCCAGCTAGGCTGAATAAGACTTGGTTTCTGATTTACAACAATGATTTTTTTTACAAAATATTCCCAGTAATGTTGGCATCCAAAAAATGTGAATAGATTGATAAAAGCATGTTAATAACAGGACATATTTTTCAATGAAACCTGTGTATTGTTTTAGGGTAGTTTCTTGATTAGAAGTGGAAAACCTGGTTTTGTATCAGAAGGAAGTGTAGCTACCAGGGTTTTCTGAGGTAGCCAAAGAGGAGTATCAATCTAATTCCTATCTGACTCAGTTTAAAAATGAGTTAATCTGAAGTGTTCCATTATCAAAACTGCATTTTTTTATAGCTGTACCTGGTGTGAATAATGTTTTTAATCAAGAAGGAAAATTTTGCAGAACAGTACCTATGGCTAACAGGGGATGCCAGTTGATCCATGTCATCTACTAGCACTCATACATGTGGTCAAAAAAGAATCCCTGCATTTAGCCCTTCAAATTTCTCATGATTTCAAACTACAAAATGGGCTTAGAATGTCAAGAATGTCACCAAGCCTCCCGATGTTTGGCGATTGGCTTATGAGGTGTCATTGTAGCTATACAGCCAGCCAACTCTTTGTTGGATAGCAAAACTTGATTTAATTGAAATAGTCCAAACTTCAAGTAGGTGTGAAGTCCATAATGAGCTTAGGAAGCTACTCTACACCTCAACCATGTTAAATTATGATGGAAAATGCAGAAGACTCCTTAGTTCCATCTTGAGAATCCTCTTTTTAGGCGACTCCTATTAAATAACACTAATGGTAAAAAAAAGATCAGTGGTTGCATTATTTGCAGAAACTTCCTTATTAGTAACCAGGATTTGATTGCTGGTTGCTCAAAATTGAGTCCAGCACTAACCACTCACCCATCCAGCACCTTTTCTTTTTCATTCAGCACAATAAAAGTTATGATGATGATTTTTCTTCTCATTCACATGAGTCTCCTGACAATATTGTAGGTATGTTCTCAAGTATAAGTTATATTTTGATTATCCCCATTACCACTTTCATCTTACAACCCCATCTTGCTCTTGTGGCTACCTCTGAGCTTCAAATGTCAGCACAGATGAATGAACAGACAGCTCAGAGTAAAATATGGCTCATTCCTATCCCAATGATCCTTCGGATTAGTATATAGTCACTTGTATTAAATTGTTTTGGGAAAAGCATAACTCAACTGTTGATGAAGCTTCCACTAACCGGCCACTCTTGTGGTTTATTTGACCAGTTATCTAGTTAACTCAAATGTGTATAGCCCTACCAGTGAATCTGTAGTTAGTGTTACAGATCACATGCATCATAACTATTATCTACCACAAGATAACAAACGACTGGACGAATGGGTGAACGAGAGCCGCCTTGACCTGCGCAAGATCCAGTACCCTCGTCGGGACCTGGCGGCTACTAGCACGGCGCTCAACACGGGGGGACTGGGCACACCTAAAAAGCTGCTCACTTCTACTGGCACACTCTCGCGCCCCTCCTCTCCTGGCCTGCCCGCCCCTCATGTGAGGAACAAGCGCTCAGAACACCGGGTAGCTGGCACACCAACACCCGATTCATCAATTATTAGCGTTCGCCAGTTAGCAATACTTACAACGAGTTCGCCTTACTTCTATCTTGATGAAACTTCTGGAAACATACCTGATTGAAAAACGAGCTGCAACAATAAGACATCAACTCGCACTGTCCACTTGAACTGTTCTGCCTACATTAGACAAAACAGCAAGATTTTAAAGGCTGTTCACACGTCATGTTTGCATTCAATCCCCATTGTTTATACTTCTGGTTATATTACTTCTAGTGTTCTGTTGTCCATGCTGTTTAACCTCACTGTTTGTGGCATGTTTCCGTTTTTCATTTTTAATTTTGGATAAAAATTGCAGCAGCCATAATCCAAATGTATTAAGCAATTTTGAAGCCTTTTGTGATTACAATTGGGTATGTCTGTGAACAGCATAATTTCACAATTTATGGTCTTGAGCCCAAGAGTTTTACATGATTGGGCTCAAAACCATTTTTGCCATGTACATATCTTCTTGGTTTAGACATAAATTTGCATTTGATAATTAAGATTTGCCAACTTGGTCAACATTCACCAACTTCTACTTGTTTAATACATAACTCATTATTGAATGAGCGTTAGGCATTCTTTTGTTGTTGATGAATTTCTGTGGCTGTGGCAAAGCTTATTGCCAGTGAACATGGATTTAAAATTGAATTTCATGCTCATGTCTTCAGTAGCTACAATAAGATGAGTATTTTTGTACCAGCTGCGTTATGGCTGCCATGTACTCTAGGGCTAACCATATGGCCATCATCAATACTTGCAAGCTGAGAAATTGATGAACAATGCACCCTGACCTATTATTTGGTTGCTCTGCAGTGTTGTTTGAATAACGAGTTGTAACAGCCCTCTCTGGTCTTGTTTTGGTGTTGCTGTTGACTGCTTCCATCGCCTTCTCAGGACCCCATCACAGGACCGTCAGTACTAGCCGCTCTCCAGCAGAAGCAGCAGAAACACAAGAAGAGGAAAATAGAGTATAGTGAGGTGAGGACAGCTGCCCAGCTGCAAGGCATGTTGGTAAATAGATGGCCTGTGTGAATTCTGTGAAAAAATAATTAAAATTGATCAAGTATTTGACAATGTATCTGATAGAATTGATCAGAAGGCTTGGTGCTGATGAACAGCAGTCATCACATAATGCTCAACAAGGTGCTATTATTGGTTGACCAAAGAGCAAGCATACAGGCCGAATACACCAGCATGGGAATGGCAAGACGCCCATGACAGGGCGCACCACACACTCCTCTCATGCTGTCACACACTAACCATAACTTAGCCTTAAGTGCTAAAGGGTCTAGCTAGGACCTAGCAACACACTTCGGGTCAGGATGGAGATCCAAGATCAGTGTCAGCAGCGGGGCCCCAACTGCTTTCACTGGTTTACCACTGCTGCGTCTTAATTGCTTGGCCCTCTCTCACCCACGTCCATACCCTTTCTCAAGAAGCATACAATGGCCTTGTCTGAAGTCATTTATTCACAACCATTCTCCACTCACACCTTTTCATTGCATGCTCTCTAGCCACCTTCACACTAGTGCCTCTTCTCTCCAAAGCCTACTTAATACCTTCCACCCACCCAAAACTTTGGTCTTCCCCTAGATGCATGCTGTATTTTCTTGGCTTTCATTAATTTTTTCACCAATCTTGCGCTATCCGTCATTGCTGTGTGTGCAAACCACCTTGGAATATGACAGTCTACTCTTTCCACCTCCTTTCTGACCAGCCCTGTTCTAATTCAAACATGCTTTGCAAGCATTTATTCTCAAACATTCATTGAGCTTACCCGGCTTTCGTCACCTCCACCAATTCCATAAAACATGCTCGCAAAACCGGCTTCCGTGCACCATCACCCTCAGCAAAAATGTGAGCCTACCTGTCATCCTCAACATTTACAGTCACAGACACTAGGCCGACGGCAGGGAGCTGCGCACCTCACACTTCTCTCAATCATTCACACTCCTCTCATACACTCACACTCAACGAAACTTGATTCGTTTGCACTTGAGGGTCTGGCCGAGTGACTGTGCGGTCCGAAGTCAGTGTCAGCAGCAGGTTCCGACAAGAAGACTGTTTACCCCTGCCGCGTCATAATGGACCGCCGCCTTCCCCCCCGCTCACGACCATCCCGTCTCGCAACTAGATGCCAAGGGCGGGAAAGCGCATAAGGGCAGTGTCAAAAATCATCCATTCACAATTCATTCCACGCTTTCTCTCTACCTCCTCACTCAAGTCTCTCCCTCTCAACGCCTGCTTCACACCATCCATCCACCGAAACTTTGGTCCTCTCTAGACCCACGTCCACTTACCTCTGCCTTCAACACCCTTCTCACTAATCTCCCTCCATCCATCCTTGCTATGTGCCCGGACCATCTCAGAACACGCGAATCAACTCTGTCCTCTTCACCATCCTCGTTCTAACTCGCACTACGTCGTTATTGATCCTATTTCAGCGTCGCACCAGCGATTCTCCTCGAACATTTCGTCTCGAAGAAATTTCAACCCTCTTCTCTCTTCTGCCCTCCCCCCCCCTCCAGTCTCAGCTCCGTAGAGCACAGTTGGAACAACTGCACCCTCATACAGCCCCTCTTTGCTTCCATCCCCAACGTCCTACAGCTCATAGCACTCTTCGGTGCACCTAACACTTTACACCCTTTCTTCACTCGCGACTTCACTTGAGTTTCCAATAGTTCAGTCTTCTCCACATGGGTGTCCAGATACTTGAAACACTGTACTTCCTCCAATAACGTTCCATTTAGGAGGACACTAATTCCGCTCTCATCGACATTCCTCGAGCATCTCTTTACTCTACTATTAACCACAATCACTCGAAGCGGCCTCCTCTCACACGCTCTACCAAACTCAAATACTAGCCTACTCAGCTTCTTCTCTGAATCCGCCACCAGTGCCGTATCATCCGTAAACAGTAACTGGCTCAACTGCCAACTTCGCCCATTCGTTTCCAACCGCTCCAAGCCACGACCCAATACAAGCGTTCACCTCCTGACCACTTATACATCACAGTAAACATATACATTACAATAAAACGTTTCTTTCCATGAGACTCGCCCATTGGAGTATTGATATCTGATAACAAGAAAAAACGGAAGTGAAACCAATTCTGTAAAAAGTCTTTGCCACCGACTGTGGAGAAGAGTGCGGGTGTGATGACGAATGATTCCTTTGACAAGTACGAATGTGGAGACGAACGTTTGATTTATTCAGTGCAGGTGTGGAGAAGAACGATTCCTTTGACAAGATCGAATGTGGAGACCAACTTTTGATTTGTTCAGTGCAGGTGTGGAGACAAACGATTCCTTTGACAAGTACGAATGTGGAGACGAACGTTTGCTCTGTGCCGGTGTGGAGACTAACGATTCCTTTGACAAGTACAAATGTGAAGACGAACGTTTGATTTGTCCAGTGCAGGTGTGGAAACGACTGATTCCTCTGACAAGTATGAATGTGGAGACAGACATTTGGTTTGTTTACTGCGGGTGTGGAGACGAACGATTGCTTTGAATGCTGTGCACGTGGCGGTCTTGCTGTGAAATGAATACAGACGGTTGGTCTTGATCACCTAGTCATTTGCAATGTCCCAATCTCCATTGGGGAAGCAAGATATGTTTGGCCCAGAATTGAACACGACGGATGCCTTCTTACTTAGAGGATTACACAGCCTCTTCGACGGGCCACTCCTTGCAAAGAGAGGTGATGGTTCTCCTACTCGACTGTCGGGCATGTCATTCGGCCAGCTCCTCTGTGTGGATGGGCCGATATATCACTGACCTTTAAATGGCGTTAGTATTTATTAGAAATGGAATTTGCTGCAAAGGATTTGCAGATACAGATACAGGGCCACATCCCCCCAGAAAGGGGGGTGGCCAACGGCAAGGCTCACCTCACACCCTCATACGCTCACACTCACACAACTTGGCCCTTTTGTGCCAAAGATTCCGGCCGGTAACCCCGCAACATACATTCCGGGTCACGAGTGCAGTCCAAGGATCCGTTGTCAGCAGCGGAGCCCGACACTTTTCAATGGTTTAACCCCGCCGCGTCATACTGTCTGTTCCCCCCCCCTCCCCTCCCGCCCACGACCATTCCGACAACGGGATGCCGAGGGCGAGAAAGCACATCAGAGCAGCGTCAAAATCAACCATTTACAACCATTCTCTACTCACGCCTGTTCATTGCACTCTCTCACGCTACTTCCACATTCATGTCCCTCCTTCCTAACGCCTGCTTCACACCATCCATCCACCCAAACATCAGTCTACCTCTAGGTACCTATAGGCCTGCGACCACTCGCCTCCTTATTCATCACCCTTTTCACCAATCTCCTTTCGTCCATCCTCTCCGTGTGCCCGAACCATCTCAGAACACATGAATCCACTCAGTCCTCCAACTTCTTCACCATCCGTGTTCTGATTTGAACCACCTCGTTGGTGATCCGGTCTCTCAGCATTACTCCAGCTATGCTCCTCAAACATTTCATCTTGAAAACATTCAACCTTCTTCTCTCCTCTGCTCTCACCCCCCAAGTCTCAGCTCCGTTGAGCACAGTTGGGACAACAACACCCTCATATAGCCCCCTCTTTGCTTCCATCCCCAACGTCCTACAGCTCATTACACATTACACCCCTCCTTCACTCGCGCTTTCACTTCAGCTTCCACTAGTTTGGTTATCTCCCCATGGGAGCCAATATATTTAAAATACTGAACTTCCTCCAAGAGCTCTCCATTTAGGGGGACACTAATTTTACTCGCATTGACAGTCCTTGAGCATCTCATTACTTTACTCTTACCCACGTTCACTCAAAGCTTCCTCCTCTCACAAACTCTACCAAACTCAGACACTAGCCTCTATAACTTCTCCTCTGTATCGGCAACCAGAGCTGTATCATCAGTAAATAGCAACTGGTTCAACTGCCAACTCCGCCCATCCGCCTCCAACAGTTCCAAGTCACAACCCAGCACACTCGCGTTCACCTCCCTGACCACTCCATCCATATATAGGTTAAACAGTCACGGAGACATCGCGCAGCCTCGTCTCAGTCCCACTTTCACTGTGAGCCAATCACTCACCTCGCTTCCCACTCAGACACATGCTCGGCTGCCAACATAGAAACTCTACACCGCTTTCAACAGATGTCCGCCCACTTTATACAAACGCAACACCCTCCACAGCGCTTTCCTGTCACTCACTTTCACAACCTTCTCCAGATCCACGAAGGCCCACATCACTCACCTCTCTTCCCACTCTGACACAAGCTTGGCTGCCAGCATAGAAACTCTGCACCGCTTTCAACAGATGTCCGCCCACTCCATACAAACGCAACGCCTTCCACAGCGCTTCCCTGTCAATCCTGTCACATGCCTTCTCCAGATCCACAAAGGCCCAGAACGCATCCTTTCCATTGGCAAGGTACTTCTCACAGACCTGTCTCACTGCAAAAATCTGATCAGCACACCTACCACTCCTAAAGCCATACTGTTCTGCTCCAATTACGCAGTCGGTAGTCTCTAATCCTTTTGATCAGCACTCTCCCGTCCAACTTACCAACCACACATAACAGACTGATACCTCTCGAGTTGCAGCATTCATTTTTATCTGCTTTGCCCTTAAATAGCGGAACAATGCAGGCACTGCGCCACTCAATCGGTACCACGCCTGCCACAAAACACAAGTTCAGTAACCTCACCAACCATTCGACAATCGTTACTCCACCCTTCTTCAGGTACTCTGTCGCAACGCCATCCAAACCAGGGTCTTTCCCTGCGTTCATCACCTCCACCGCCTCCTGCACCTCTTCTCTGGTAATGTCAGCCAAAAGACTTTCTCCCAGCACCACTACCCACAGCAACAATGTTTGCCTTTCTGTCATCCTCGACATTCAACAACTCATCAAAATACTCGGCCCATCTCTTCCGTACATCACCACTTTCCAACAACAACTGGCCGTTCTCATCTTTCACTGCCTCCTCCTTTCCAGTCTCTCCCTTTCTAACCCTCATAACCTCTTTCCAGAACATCTTCTTGTTGTCCTCAAAGTTCTGGCACAACCATCTGCCCCACTTGGAATCAGCGTTCTTTTTTGTTCTCCAAACCACTCGCTTTACCTCCTTCCTCCACTCCTTATAGTGGTCATTGGCAACTACCAACTTTGCCTGCAACCACTCCTTGAAAGCTCTTCTCTTCTGCGCCACCGCCAGTTTGACTTCCTCGTTCCACCACTCGCAGTCCTTTTGTCTGCACCAGCCCACACATCTCACACCAAAGACATTTCTCTAACATATCAACAAGGCATCATGCAGGTCCTGCCCTCTCATGTTGTCAAATTCCTCCCTCAACGCCCGCTGGAACTCCTCCGTTCTGCTTTTCTCATTTAGCTCACTCACTTTCACAACCTCTCTTCTTCCTCCCACTCCTTTGTTCCCCTTCCACCTAAGCTCCACTCTCAATTTTCCCTCTACCAGCAGATGGTCAGATACTCCTCGACCCTCTCCTCTCAACACCCGTCATCCAACAGCCTCCGTACCACTCTCCTCGAAATCAACGCAAAATTCATCAGCGCTTTCTCCACCACTTCACCATGAGCCATCCTTACCCATGAGTACTTGTTGATGTCTCGCTTCTTGAACAGGCTGTTTCCCACTACCAGCTCCTGCTTCATGCATAAACCTATGAGATTTTCTTCACTGTCATTCCTACTAGGGACGCCATACCTCCCTGTCACATTATCCACTGCTGCATCTCCCACGCAGGCATTAAGGTCGCCCAGTACAACCACATTAAATTGACTTACCAAACTCAATACACTTGCTCAGGTCAGTCCAAAATTGCTCCCTTTCCTTCTCACTCCTCTCGCTACCAGGTCCGTAGGCACTCACAAATACCCATTTTTCTACGCCAAACTTTACTGTCACCCACATCAATCTTGAGGACACTTCTTTCCACTTAGTAACGCACTAGCCAGTCAATCACACAATAGCAACACCACACGTTCTTGTGCCAAACCTTCATCCACGCCCGACTTTCTTCCACTTACCAGTCCAAACTCCCATCTGCCCTTACCCTTCAACTTACTCTCACTCATCACCAACTCATCTGACTTCCTCCTCACAAACATATCACCAATTTCTCGCCTCTTTGCTTCATTCATACTACAACCACCTCCCTAAAGCTACTGGTTCACAGGTTGCACGGGGTCACAATCCAACCGGGGGTGGCGAACGCCCTATTTTCCTTTCGGACCCTTTTACTGTTCACTATCTCTCCTTCTCTACCCCTTCCTGGTTATGCTTTCACCTTGGTTACTCCTTTTACCTCGTTTGTTTTGTTGAAGCTGCATTAACTTATCTCTCTTCTCCTCTTGACAACTCTCCCCCTTAGTTTATTTTTTTTTACCTTAAATTTTTTTCACTTTATTTTATTTTCTCATTTTTTTTATGCCTTTTGTTAATCATTTTTTTTTGTGTGTTCTCTTGAATCTATACTCACCAACTATCAAGGTGGCCAAAGTAGCAAAGTTGATGACGGATAACGCTGTAAATGATATGACTGCATTAGGTCTCTACAATGTGGTGGACCGGGGGGTGGGACAACCTTCAGCAAACCGGTTGCTGAGGTAGAGCTGTTGGAAGGTCTTGCTCAACCGTCGGAATACTGTGTTGCAGGGGAAACGAACCTCACATAGCTCACAAGTGGTGCTCGTTGAAAGAGCCAGAAAACACTTGCTATATGCGCTCCGAGGTGAGCGTGGGCATGTTGAGGGCGCTCCTTGTAACTCTCATGGATTCTTTAATTAAAATTCAGCAAATGTTGACAACCCAGACCTCCATTGGACAACTCTTCTGAACAACGTCTATTACAACAACAACGGTTATTGCAAGATACTGACGTTTCAGCGTCACCATCTGTTGGACGCTCTTCAACAGAGCCATCACCCGGCGGTCGTGCCCAAGTCTTCTGATATTGCGCTCCTCAATACCGGAGAACCGATGCACTTCCATACCCAGACAGCCTCGTTATCGGCTATTGACTTATCCTTCTGCTCCCCAAACCTCTCCCCAGACCTTGCCTGGCAAGTGCTGGAGGAGCCTTACGAGAGTGACCACTTCCCCATCACTACTTTCCATCATGAAGATACTTCCACCGCTCGCCGATACATAATGCGTAAAGCCAACTGGCAATCGTTCACCGCTTATACAACAACACCCCTCCCACCTCAGGATATATCCTGGGACGAGATGGTAGAAAACTTTAATAGCACCCTCCTTCACGCTGCAGGTCGCAGCATCCCTATAACCAAGGGAACATCACGTAAAATTAAGACACCCTGGCGGGATGACCTGTGTGAAATAGGAAAACGACAAAAGAAGCGTGCATTCAATCGATACAGGCGCACCAAAGCAGTAGCAGATAAAAATATGTTTGGACGAGAAACTGCAAAAACACGAAATACATACTTCCCATCCAGGAAAGAATCGTGGCAAAACTTCGTATCGTCCATTAATGTGAACACACCCATGTCTAAAGTGTGGTCCCGCATACGAAAAATGACTGCAAAGTACTGTTATCACCACCACCACCCTTACACCCCGCCCCCAACCCTTAGAATGATGGGAACGACCCATACCGATCCTCAAGAAGTCTCTGAACTCTTTGCAACACATTACTTCTCTGTCAGCTCGGATTCTGGGTACAGCCCTACTTTCCGAATCACAAAGCGTACTGCAGAACAAAATGATCTGGACTTCTCCATATACTCCCTTGTACCTTACAATGAACCTATCACGGGTACGTGAAATCCTTGGTGCAATTCACACACTCCAACCCTTTTGCACCTGGCGAAGATCAAATCTCCTACGAGATGCTCCGGCACCTACATCCCTCTGCATTCTCCTACTTGCGTCTTATTTACAACTCAGTCTGGTCTTCCCACCCCTATCCCGATTGGTGGAGGGAGGCAGTGGTTCTGTTTTTCCCAAAACCTGGTAAGATTACCAATAAATTGACCAGCTCTCACCTCGTGTGAAGTGAAAGTTCTGGAGAAAATTGTGAATGCCCGACTGACTCGGTACCTAGAAGCGAACTCACTCCTCTCCCCATTACAATTCGGGTTTCGAAAGATGCTATCAGCGCAGGACGCATTATTACGCGTTGTGACTGAAATCCAAGGGGCCTTGGACCGCAAGCAACACACTGTGAGCGTTTTCTTTGACCTCGAGAAGGCATATGATACAACCTGGCGTTATGGCATCCTCCGAGAGATTCATGGGACTCTGGGGTCACTTAGCATTTTTCATCGGGAACTTCCTCCGGCGGAGAGTCTTCCGAGCCAAAATAGGCAATCACCTTTCCTACATACATACTGAAGATGAGGGGGTTCCCCAAGTAGCGTCCTTTCGTGTACTTTTTTCGCGATTGTCATGAATGGAATCACGGTGTTGATCCCTCCCTCCGTGAATGGGTCACTGTACGTTGACGACCTAATGATATACGCATGGGCGCCAGTTTTGTCCCAACTACAACGTAAACTACAGAGTGCAATTGCCCAGGTGGCTGCCTGGACAGAATCTTGAGGCTTTAAAATAGCTAGAAGCAAAACATGTGCACTTCATATCCATCGGTCTCGCGCATGCGCACACGCACATACACACACACCCACACACACACACCCATACACACACACACACACACACACATACTCACACACTCTTGGATCTCTTGGATGTCGTTTGGAAGCTCAGTCCCGGGCCACGCTGGTGCGCCGCCACTGGTCAACGCTGCTTCCCACCCCCTCACCACCGGCAGGGGAGGCGCATAATCGTCACGCTCTTCATACGCCGTCAAAAGAGCGAAAGGGGGGACAGCAGGGCAGATCAAAATTTTTTAGTTTATGCCAGATCGGCATTTTCAGCCGGCCTCAGCCCTGCACCAGCACGGAGCAGCGGCACCCCTTCGGGGGTTAAACAAAGTTTTTCATGGACAACTCCATTCCGGGATTTCTGGCTTGATCCTCAAGCACGCCGCGCCCTCAAACACTCCACCTGTGCAACGTTTGAACTCTTTGCAGGGCCCGCTCACTCACTGGGGGCACCGCACAGAACCGGCCTATCCTCTCACTAGTATATGTGACAATGCAGTCTCGTCCATCTATATCATGTGCTAGTCCACGAACGATTTTCCCACACAAATATTATTATATAATGCTCTCGGCGTCTCTCCAGCGAGTACAGATTCAGCTGCTGAAGTCTCTCCCAATAGTTTAGTGCTGCCAGCCCCGCAACCGGACTAGTGAAGGTTCTCTGGATAGCCTCCAGTTGCCTTATCCGGTTAATCCCAGACGGGCACCACAGCTGGCAACAGTATTCAAGGAGTGGAAGCACCAACGCTTTGTAGAGTGTTAGCATGGGGAAAGCATCTCTTGTTGTAAAGGTGCGGAGAATCCACCCCATACGCTGTCTTCCTCGCGCAGCAACCTCACCGATCTGGGCATTGAATCCAGCCGTGTCACTAATAACTACTCCCAGGTCTCTGAGCTCCGATCTCATCTGGATTGAAGCTCCCTGTGGATCACGGTATTCATACTCCAATGCCTTGCCTGAGGTTGTGTACCGAAGCAGTTCAAACTTGTCTTCGTTGAACTCCATGTTGTTAGACACCGCCCAACAGTAAATTGCTTCTAGGTCAACCTGTAACAGTTCACAGTCCAAAACACTTTTTATCGTCTTGGACAATCAGATGTCGTCAGCAAACGAAGATGATACACGCCACTGATATCAGCAATATGTACAAGAAACAAGATCGGTCCCAACACAGACCCCTGCGGGACGCCGCTGCCCACATCAGATTTGGCAGACACCGCACCCACACATATACACATACACACACATACATTTACACAGACATATACACACACATACATACATATACTCACACACATATACACACATACATATACACACCCACATATACACACACACATATACACACACAAACACATATACACACACACACATATACATGCACACATACACACACACACATATACACACTCACATACACACACACATACACACACACATATACACACACATATGTATATA
>SDVV010018089.1:0-13842 GCA_016164225.1 Gammarus roeselii
TTACCCTAACAACGGCCCTGTAATGAATTTACATCGAAAGCGATCAAATTGCAATTATACCCGTGAACGGATACTATGTTATACCCAAGGCACACTATACAACACCAACACATACATCTATACAATAACTAAACAATTCTATTGATACCAACACAGCTATCCATCTACCACGTTCATTTACAACCCTACTGAGTCACCGTGACTCCTACTCCTTCCCACCACTTCTCAAATGCATCCCTCCTCACACGTGACTTCTCAAATGCATCCCTTGTATCTACTCACAATACGCTGATGATACATTTTGAACAATGTTTTGGCTTGCCTAATCTGTCCACTTAAGGAAGGTCGCATACCATGATTATGCATCGAGACACTGTGTTTTGCTTTAACTTATCTGTCGTATCATGGGAGGCTGCAATGCTCTGTTGGTGCATCTAGAATCAATGTTCTGCCTAACCTTACCTGTGAAAATATGGGAGGTTGCAATACTCCGATGATGCATCTAGACACTGTGTCCTCCTTCTTCACCTTGCCAGTTGCATTATGAGAAGCCCCGGAACTTTGACGATGCATCTAGACACTGTGTTTTGCCTTATCTTAGATGTCGTTATGGGAGATTGGAATATTCTGATGATGCATCGATACACTGTGCTCTGCCTTTCTTTATCTGTCGCATTATGGGAGGTTACAATACCCTGACAATGCACATGCGCACTGTGCATGTGCTTTCCCTGATCAAATCTGTAGCATTATGGGAGGTCGCAAAACTCTGATGATGCTTATAGACACTGTGTTTACATTATCTGTCGCATTGTTGGAGGTCACAAATTCGAAAGGTCCACAATCACGGGAGTCAGATTCAAGTGACGTGCTGCAGTATGGCAGGTGAATTTCCTACTACGAGAGGTCGGATTATGGCAAACATCACAGTTTCGTGTTACGGAATGTGTTCGGCAAATCATTAGCCGTTTGCTGGACGCTATTGTGAAGGGTGCTTGTGGGTCGTGTGCTGTTTATTGCCTCTTCTGCCGTGACGGTCGCTCAAATAGTCGGATGTCGGCACCTCGTCCTTCATTGATGTTATTTACATTATTGTTGATTTTGCTACTCTATGTATTCATGACACTAAGGAAGTTTTGCAAAAATTACAATTCACTGCGCTATTGTTAGTGTCCTGCTTGTAACTCTTAGTGACTTTCATTCACAGTGCAAGTGCAATAAAAATATATTTCTAAGCGACCTAATAATTCATGAATTTATTCATGATCTTGATTCCCTTAAAAAGTAAATCGATCACCATGACAAACAATAAATCATTATATTATGCTTTGAAGGGTCAACTCAATTATTATTGAGTATACCAGTGATTCAACTCGATTTGGCAGGATACAGTGATATCTACCTGGAGGTGTTTGGCGCTAGGATGAGAGATCCTGCTGGTAGACTGCTCCAAACCTCGAGGTGATCGGTGCTATGATGAGAGATCCTGCTGGTAGACTGCTCCAAACCTCGAGGTGATCGGTGCTATGATGAGTGATCCTGCCGGTAGACTGCTCCAAACCTCTAAGTGATCGGTGCTATGATATGAGATCCTGCTGGTGGACTGCTCCATACCTCTAGGTGATCGGTGCTATGATGAGTGATCCTGCTGGTAGACTGTTCCAACCCCCGAGGTGATCGGTGCCATGATGAGTGATCCTGCTGGTAGACTGCTCCAACCCCCGAGGTGATCGGTGCTATGATGAGAGATCCTGCTGGTAGACGACTTCAAACCTCGAGGTGATCGGTGATATGATGAGAGATCCTGCTGGTAGACGACTCCAAACCTCGATGTGATCGATGCTATGATGAGAGATCCTGCTGGTAGACAACTCCAAAGCGCCCCTACGTCACAGTCCAGCAGATTCAGACCCGGGCAGGAGGAGAACCAGGGTCATTCCTCTTGAGGAAGCCCAACACATTTTATTTTGAACTATCCTGGTTTAATTGAATCGGGCAGAACAAAAGGTCTCGCGGAGCTCGAATAAACCATTGAAATCCTAAATACTGCGAACTGAAACGTCGTGGCGTCAACTTTCATGTCAACTGCTACGTAAATATCTCATTGCTTGATTGTGTTCCTCGTAATATGACAATTGAAGGCCTTCAAGAACTACGTATCGCGCGTTCGATCTGCCCCGTCAAGGCTTTGATTCCTCTGAATACATTATACGTCATCAGAATCTATTCATGATATTGAAGTTGTGCGTGCTCTGATACCCAAAACCGCTACATCAGATTGCTTACCACCAGTTGCTACGGGCACGGAGGAAATCAGCAGTACGTTGTCTCATAGCCACTTGTTGATACACAGTAAGACATCTAACTAAATAAGCAAATGAAATTGTTGTTGCAGGACTTATGTTACGAGTGAAATGATTTATCAGTCATAATACATGACATTGTTATAAATTTCAAGTTTTGTTTCCCCACCCTGTTCATCTCCACCCTGTACATATACTTGACTAAGTCTACATTTTATTGGAATAAATATCATCGAATCGTATCATAAATAAAAACGAACATGATATAGTTTTGTTCTACACAATTGTCGAGAGGTTTTATTAGCTTAAGTTGATGAATGAGTTGCTCGTCTGATTCTCTCGTAGCCCGTAGATCACCCTTCAGAGTATAGTAACGAGGACGATACTGTATGAAGTGGCGATGGTGTTTGATCGCTCAATGCCATGATACATTGTTGCAATTTATCGGCCTCGACCCCAGAGTATTGACCGCCGGTAACGCATTTTAGTCGGGACAAACTTACGGCATTGACCGAACAAATGGATCTGCAGTAAAAGGACGGATGTCGGCACAATTTCAGTTGGTCGAGGAACAAAATAAATGTACGAATTTTATTCGAACTTAAAAGCTAGAAATTTGAAGGATACATTTAAAATTACCCATAATGCAGAAACTTTGAACCGCCTTGAAATAATTCGATATACACTTATTTCTTGTGACGGGAAAAAAATACACATATTAACATATTATGTATTATCTCTTCTATCATTCCCAGTGATTATATTTCGTTAGATCGTCGAAGTCTTCCGGTTCAGATCAAGTTTTAGCAGAATAATGTGAGGGACTAAACAAATTGTTTCGAAGCAAATAATTTTTTACTCAATTTCACAAAGAATGAACTTGCCCCACACAGTGAGAAGAACCGTAGCTCTTCACAACTAACACGTAAAGTGTGCAAGAAATGTACACAGAAAAAAACTCTTCTAAATGTCACCAAGCTTTGGTAAACAAAGGAATTTTCGAAGTACGTCTCCTCTGACTAGCTTAAACGGCAGCAATTTAACGTTCCTTCATTCACCATCTCGCGACGTTCTGGTTCTGCTTGATTGAATTGGTTACAACCTGAACAAGACTTTATATGAGTTCTTGTATACGGTATACAAAATGTCGTATCTATTGTTGAGTAAATAAATACTTTTTATCTGAACAAAAACTGCGCCGACTCAACTCTTGCAAGCTCTCCATGCAGAACTTGCTAATGCGCAGGAACAGCTGTTGGAGGGTTAGAAGGAGTATTGAAGCGTTTTAGCGGTCGTGTCGTGGGTCTTCATATTTTCGCTGACGTTTGCGATCCGTTTTGCCAACAAATAACACGATAGGATAGATTTTAATCTCCTCTTAGAGAAATGAAAGTTGAAAAATTTCGTTGCACCGTTAAACACTTACCGAAGCCTAACCGTGAAGGTATAATCGACGTCGAAAACACAAAGTTGAGAGGATTACTCGTGAAACATGTGGCTTTGGGAACTGTGTAGGTACATAGTGGTGAGTCAGTATACCGACCAGAATATATGCCAGATAGTGTGTATTCTGCGCAACATCTCGTAGGCCGTAATTCAGAGCAACAGCAGCGTACGCACGTAGTTTTTTCCCGCACATCGACGGACATCGTGACTAACAAGCCTCCTCATTGGATGTGTGAGGAAGATACTGTCGGGCTGTAGGTGTTATCATCCTAACAAGCTACCAGCGTTCAACGCGGTTTTATCTTATTTTACACATCTGTTCCGATTAAGAAAACATGTCTACAATCTGACTCAATTTGTATCTGCTAAAATATTAAACACGTCTCAACGTATTAAACATATCATAACAAATTGAATACATTAATATACATTCGTAAGCTATGCAGTCTCCATAAAGGCCTGCCTGATTTAAGCTAGATACGAATTAAATCGCCGGTTGTATGGTAAGAAAATTTGACCGATTATTACATTTAGGATTATTTAGCACGTTGAGTGAAGGGCATGGCACCGTCGGCGCGTCACTGAAATATTCGACATCGGTTGTTGGCGAGATGTTGGTACACTTCACGCATGTCGCTTCAGCCCTAATTTTCCTCACCTGAAACCTCCACTGATCAGCGGAATGCTAGTTCTCACAACGATCACACTGAGTATTGCATTATCATGTGAGTAGTTCACAAACTTACTTTGATGGATTCGTTTTGAGCTTGATGCGTCTATGAGTGGATTAAATAGTAAATACTCATATCAAATTATCGCGGGCAAAATAAACCACTGGTTTATACTGCCTAAACTTTCACATGCAGCCAAAAATCATTCTGGTCCAAGAAACGGGTTTCAATTTGTCTTCACATGTAACATTTTTTTACTTTCTTACCCAACAAGCTCACCAAACGGTAATTATTATTATTTTTCTCTGTGCAATATGCAACCTATTACATCACACATTTATTGACATGTTAATTTCGGTACGCACGTACTGAGATTAAATTCCTGAGAAAAATTTAATTCCTTGGATATAATTTTTTTCCAAATGAACAGTGTACATTGTTTCATAATTATTGACACGTGTATATTATTGAAGCGTGCACAATATACTTATGACCGACGGTGTACCGCCATTGACATTTATACGCTTACCGCACCATTGAAGAGGAAACAATTGATGGGCATATTTGGTCCGGGCACCACACGCGGATACGTTAACAAAAACTATATAGTACTGGTTGCACATGATTTCTCAAAAAGTATTTACAGTGGAATAAACGGTATCTCTGAAGACTACGAGAATATGTTTGACACAGATGATACGGCCAACCAGCGGCGGCTAACAATTTGTCTGATTATTTCATGGCATCTTTCTCAAAAATTTGCTTGAAAAGTTTACTCTATAAATGTTTATTATTAACGTTTCAAAAATAAATTTGAATTAGGTGTATTACTTATGACACATATATTAAACCACACTTTCACCAATTACAATCTAGTACTGGTACTTACGAAATCATGTTTAGCAGTCACAGAAAAAAAACTAGTTCATTCGCATATCTTCTTTTACTGTAGTAGACCAGCCGCACGCTAAAAGTATGACTTCGACTTGAATGGAACGTTGAAAACAGGCATAAATGATCAATTTTTTTGGTTATTGGTCACAGGGAAACATTAAGTTGAATGCTACTAGGTATTACTTCTATTGTCATTCGTGGTCAAAAATGATCGTTTTCAGTGTAATCTAAATTGATCTTATAGATCAAAACAAAGGTATTGAAAAGATACTCGGTTTGGTACAACTTTTTTGAATAGGTCAGTCATTTTGTGCTCCAAAAAGGAAAATGTTCAAAATCATCCTAACCTTAACCCTGACAATAATATTTTCAAATACAAATGTTTTGAGTACTTTCCAAGTGGTAATACAAAGGAAAGAATAACGCAGACAATGAGTAGATGTTCCCTATAAGTAATGATATTGTCCAATGATGACTCAGACAATTTGAGTCTTTCTTCCAAGTATATGAGGGCAGTGCCGAAACAAAAACTTCTATTTCTGACTAAGCCTAAATCTTGACATGCTTGTTGCCGTATTGACAATGAAGCTCACAAGCATCACTTGTAGGAGGGAACAGTTCCCATGCCTTAATGTCGAGCACGTTCAATCTTCCATTGTTATCTGTTCATCGACATGGATTTTCCTTGAGGTTCGAAACGACCTGTTCAGCCGGGCCGAACCTCCTAATATGGCCGATCCATTCCAAACAGTATTTTTTCCCAAATGTTTTCCATGATATGTAAATTGAGAAGAACTGTGGAAACTCATGCAGTCTTTCGTCCCTGCATCGGGAACAGTATTTTTTTACTTTAGGAATCTTAATGCACTTCTGTTACCTTTCAATCCCATGAGATAATCCATATTTAACTTGCTGCAACGGCGGTGGGGTTCAGTATCACTGTAAGTCGCAGGAAATCGTTAAACCCCCATATCGACTCCATTATTATTATTAATATTGTTATTATTATTGTTATCAAATCATTTATTCCCATCGTCTATAAATGGGTGTTCATTTTTTTAAATAATGCACATGAAACTTTATTGTCATAAACACTACTTGAATTAACGTAAACGAAAGTTTAATTTGAATTCGCCGCTGGTTCTGATTTGCTGGAACAGATCATAAATTACAATATTATAATCAATGATCAACAGCCAACGTCCTATTTGAAGTAGGAATCAGGAATGCTTGGCACAAAATACGTGGCGTGGCGCGATTACGAATTCATGGGGCTCGGAAAATTAGGGAAAAATAGGATTGGGAAAACCGCCAATACATGAGGCTAGAAAATCCTGAGAACATGGGGTTGGGAAATCGAAATTCGCTAACATATTGTAGAGATGGGGTAAAATATGAATAATGAAGGGTTGAATAGACGACATCAATTGTACATAAAATATATACATAACACTAAATGTGCACATTTCATGACGAAGTGCGCAAACATATTGTAAAGATGGGTCTACAACATTGTATGAATAATAAAGTGGTAAATAGACGACACGCCATAAAGAATCAACTTTGCGTAAGCTTCTTTACGATTCTCTTAGGATTGATATCCTCTTTGGATCCCAGGTTAAGTTTATTCCTGGTGATGTTGAGGAATATGCATGCGTGGCCATCTTGCTTACTTCATGAAAAGCATTGAATTTCATGATGAACATTTAGGAGAGAAAATTGCCTTGCTCTGCATTGTTTTCATTCATCGCAACAAATGGTCTCAAATCCCGAGGAAATTAAAAATCTGCTCCACCAATATGCTACTGAATTACTTTACTCATGTTCATTTGTTTATTCATGGTACGATAGTTGAGTGATTTCCCTTCTAATCAGCATTCAATTGTCAATGACAAGTGGTTTCGTGCAATCTTTAAAATAACGATTCTAACTAGTGGATGTAAACGAGGCTCTCTCATAATATCAAAAATGCACGACAATCAAGCATAGATCAGTTTGTCTTATTTATCAAATTCTACCTGTTTCAGATATTTTATTTCCCCCCACTATATCAACAATTGGTTTCATGAAAGGTATGCGGATCATACTTCATAATAATAAACACCATGTAACGGAGCATGTTTATATCAATAGTATACAGAATTGATCTTAATAACTTTAATCTATAATGTACAACACCTTTGAAACGAGAATGTTCTGTTACATAACTATATTTGGATGACTTTGATTGGATAACTATATTTGAAAGACCTTGTTGGACTTCAAATGACGTTGGAATGACTGAATGCAACACCCGTATCTGTGATCGATATTGGTACATTAGAATAGCAGTGAACTGTTTTCCTTTACAGCAATTATTTTTCCAATATTGCATGACTAAATTTGAATTTATTTTCGAAACTGGCATTTTTTACCAAAAAATAACTTGAAAAAGCTAATACGTAGAAAACACGTAGTGTCATCCCCCCTAGTATTTATCTATGTACCATAACTGATTTATTTGGGTTGGGTGCCTCTTATTACCATTCCATGTAGGATAAAAAATATGAAACACCATTTTTGCATCTAGGCTGGTCTAGAATTGATTTCCTTGCGAGTTCTTCCAGGTCTACATAAAGAAATCAGAATGAATACACAGAGACCGCACCATCTAATAATAACAGAGCTGAGAGAGCCTGTCCTTTTGTGGCAGTGTTATCTTCACTGGGAAGCCCCTCATAGCACCGCGCCATCTAATAACAACAGAGCTGAGAGAGCCTGTCCTTTTGTGGCAGTGATATCTTCACTGGGAAGCCCCTCATAAGTAGTATATATGTAGTCCAGAACGGCATTCTAGAGTCATTTGGTGGGCGGGGTAGGACGCGATGCATGCAACCTTGACTCAACCGGTCCGTACGGGAGTTAGCGCAGAAACGGGGAGTGGGGGGCGGAGGGTACCGGAACTGGTTTGATGTCCGACTCAGCTAACGGACGGGGGGAGGGGGGGGAAGACCGGAAAGGGGGGAGGGAGATGGAAGGGGAACGGCGGGATGGAAGCAGGCTTGCGGCCTTGATTGGCAAGGTGTATGTTATGAACATTTCAATTTGTATTGTATTTTGATATATATTGTATTTATATGTATATATATATATATGTTTTTACTTCTTTAGATGATTGTAGTGGAGTATAATTGGGCACTAACTGCTGCTCGTTATATATATTTATTTGGTTCTGGTAGGATTAGTGTTATTCCAAATTTCTGGTGGGGGCGGGGCGTAGGGATACGCTTGGCAAAAAATTGGATACGCTCCTGGAAGATTATGAGAGTTTGCTCTTACCTGTTCCTTGTCTTATAAACTTGTTTCCGTGTCACGTTTGCTACGTTGTGAGTGTATATATCGTTATATATTTATGTATGGATTATATTTCTATATTTTTTATGTGAACATATACGTGTGTTTTCTTACCTAGTTGAGGTATAGTTGACTCATTCAATGCTTGATTGGTGGGTTCGTAGCGGCGGGGGCTTGGGATATTTATATATGTTCTGTTCATTTATCAATATATTTTCTTTTATAGGATTAGTATGGTAGGTATGTCTTATAACTCAATTTGCAGCCTTAGTGTGCGAATGGCCCTGTTTGTACCAGCCTGAAGGTAGGATTGCAGGCAAGATTCTGTGTTTCCCATCTACTTATTCCATATTTATATACTATCTATAGGATTAGTATGGATTATTAGTATGATTATTGGCGAGTTTAGGTATGTATTATGGGATGATGCAGCACCTACGGTCTAGAATCTATCTACCCCATATTGCATTACCCAGTTTTGAAACAGTTAAATCAGTGTTCCATTGACGCGTTTTTCCAATAGCGAAAATACTTGAACGATTTGGATTTACTGTAAGTTAAAATATTATGTTTTCTATACCTAGTAATGATCGATTGATTTATGTTGAATTTTTAGTGTTCCGGAATTTCGATCAGTTAACTCATACAGTTCTAGGCATTTTAGGGCATTTTAGGCTTGGAGCATCCATGTAGCAAGCTATTTCAGGCATAATTGCTTGGTTGTTGCATCATTGTGGTGGTTTTATATGTATATATGACACATCTGTTACGATTAAACCGTGGTTACTTTAGTTAAAGAGATGTTAATTCAACCCTGTTATGGACTGATGTTGAGGTTAATTTTATTAGATTTTTGTATGTACTATACCGTATTTACTATAGTTTTCAGTTGTGTCGCCTGCATGTTTTGGTATCGTATACACATTTCTTGTTTGTTCGGTTACATGCTAGTTCATTCTCATTCATCACGTTTTTAATGTATGTTTTGGGGTATGGTAGAGAATTAATCTTCTTGCTTTGTTTTATCTCGTGAGTTTAGTATAGGTCTTTCAGTTTTGTAGCTTTTCTGTTGAATTTCCATCTTCAATGCAATATGTTGGTTATTTATACAATATAGGATGTATTACGTTTGTGTCTACACTATAGAACATTATTTCAGGTCTAATTTAGTTACATTTTGTTAATTTATAGGGATTTTTATATCTTCTTACATCCTGTTACAATATTTGACGTGGTTATTATAGATATAGAACAGAAGATTTGTTACAAATTTGGTGTTCCTGTTAGGGTATTGTATATTTATTGTACGACCATTCTTCAATATTTAGGGGGAGTTAGAGTGTCCCCTAGGCAAAAGCTCATTCTGTTTATGCTTGTTTGTGTACATGGACCGATTTATTAGGATGGATACCATAATGTAGTACAATTTTTATGTGAATTATAGCAGAGTAGAGAACCTTACTTAGCTATTTTTATATATGTTCCTGATGCTATTTTTTTTTTCCACGAGAATCATAGGAATGTATGTTTAAGAGGTGTGAGTCCGTACTGCATCTTTGTGGAATTTTCGTCATTGATCCCTAGCAAATGTGTAGTTTAACGTTTGGATGATAATTTTCTGGATGGATGGGTCCTAGTGTAGAGATGGTTTATACTCTTTGATTGTCATTTTGGACTTCATCCATGTTCAACGTGAATTATGTACGTTCTTGAAGACGTCGATCTTGAGTTTCATGGGTTTGTAGCGTTTTACTTAAATCATCAGTAAACAGAACCCAAGCTTTTTATGGCCACACACTCTCTGAGACTCATTCTTGACCACTGTACATGTGTCTAGATTTTGGTTATGTCCAGGATGTATCTTTGTTCGAGGCTTTCCAGAGACGATGGGTTACCAGATGCGAGGTACGTCTGTTGCATCGTATCATGACTGTAAGTTACCTCTAAATTTATTATATATCAGGGGTAGATTGCTGAAAAGTGACCTAGTAAAGCATTATAGAGTTCATTTTTCTGTCACAGTAGGCTTGGATTTGTACTCCCAGAGGCACAGCATTAGTTAGGTCTAGGAATTTATTATAGATTTGAATGGTATGATAGTATAAAATAACATTTTTCACAGTAACTCAGAGTTAAATGTCAGTTATTTTCGGTATGGCTGTTATGTTAGTATACGATCTTAGTCATGAACCAGATCACGTCGGATATTGGAGTAGGATTCATCATCTGGATGCGGTAGGATACACCGTATACAATAGTTAATCGTTGTTGCTTAGGGTAGAGTAGAAAATCTTATTTAGCTATTTTTTAGATGTTGGTGTATATTTTTGATTTGATATCATAGGAATATATCAGTATTCGATATAAATTTGCCTATTTTCATGGGATGTTGGGTATGGAATACGCTTATTTGGATGAAATGATTCAAAAATTTGGTGTGTTTCCCCTCTCGACATTGGATTTGGGTCCGGTTCCATATTACCTTGGAGAATTATTCTACCGGATTGGGTTGAATGCTAGTGTTGAAATTCTTCAATAGTTGAATGTACATCTCAATTATGTTATCCAATCGCAGGTCTTTGCTACATGCTTATTCCCGCAAGTCTTACTTCTATAAATGTTTGTATTTCGTTTGCAGTTTAGCCACCTAGAAGTTTTTGATTACTTCAGGCTTTTGTTATGAGACTGCAATCCCATTCAGAATATTTGACTTTTTCGAGCATTCACCAGATCCACTTTAACAAAAATCACAGAAGGTCTGTAATGATGGCCATAATCCTACCTCATTCTAACCTGAAATTACCAATTATTGCATATTATTCCCCGTTTCATACTTACGTTAGGTATTTTTCTACATTGATTTACCCTTCATCCTTATCAAATCTAACCACTTTTCCCTGTAGTTTTACCAATCTTTAGCAGATTGTGTGCTTACATTTATATATATATATTTTCACTTCGCTTGTTACAAGTCCAGTATTATCGACCAGTCCCGAGTAATGTTAGGTTATCGCTCGTTTGTGGACTTTCGTATTCAAAACGTGTATGTAAGCTTACCCCATTCGTCAGTGAGTGCTACGAATGTTAAACGTTAGCAAGATATATGTACGGTTTTACTGTTGGAATATGTTTTTTTTGGAGTGTTGGACGTTTTGCTCCTACCATTTTCGTCTATTATATCAAATGTTGAATAAATCCACTCGAACAATTTTTTCACACAGATCTGCATTATTAGGTCCGCAATCCACAAGATCTAGGATATAAACCATGTCTAAGGTACATGATTAGCGAAATATATATCAATGTACGATAACATAAATCAAATATTGATGAATGCAAAATGGGTTACCATACAATGACGAATACATTATTACCTAGGCAACTTAACCATTTTATCCAATAGTTATGTATTTTTAATCAAGTTTGATGGTTATGTATGATATTGATATGCATGAATCTCTCCACTAAGGCTGTATATTTATCATATCAAAAGTAGTTGAATACATTTTTCTCCAATTTAATCCAGCAAAAAACCTTCTGCAGATATTTGGATTCCAGAATTTATCGATTGCTCTGTTACATGTTCGGATGTGACTCAGTAGGTAGGATCCAAGACAACTAATGCACTTCAATCTGTTACATTTTTTAATATGGGTCAGTTATACGCGATGTTAGGTTCAAAGATCTAGTCATTCTAACCAATAATTATGTATCGTCTTTCAAGTTTGATGGACATGTATGATATTTGGTCATTATTTTGTGCGATGTACACATCAAATCCCTCCCACACGGCTCTTTTTCGTAGATTTTCTTCTAATGTCACACACCAGGTACACACATTCACGCTTTGTACGCATATATCCAGGAACAGGGCACGGTATAATGACGTCGTATACGGGGATAGTAACCGATACAATGTAGACACACACACACACACACACACACATTTTGATTGCATATACAGGATCGGTTAACATCTAAGGCACTTTAACTCTGATATATGTTTTTTTTTCATTAGAATGAAATCCCTTGTTATTGTTACAAGATATTTATTGTGGACCACCTTCACGTCATGATAGGTGAAAAGAACTAAGCATCTTAACCTATCCTATCCTTTTCTATCCAGGAGTTATATAGTATCGATCGAATTTTCGTGCATAAATTTATTACTTTTTATCGATTTATGATATATTCATTTCCATCCTCTCCACTTGGCTCTACATTTTGGTCTAGCCTATTCACACCCATCAAAACCTAACATAACATAACTTTATGTATGGTGTTCAGTCATTGCTATGTACATATGAAGCCCTCCAAACGACTCTAAATAATACTTTAACATATGTGCTATTTATTTTGTTGTCACTCTCATCCCATGTAAGTTAGCAGAGAGGACTCATTTTCAATCTTAGATGGTTTGAATGTTACGGGTAATTCATATTATTTTGATTTTTGGCACAATTCTACGTCACTTTATCATATTATTCACACATATCATAACCTGACCTGACCTTACGTACGGTATTCAGTCATTGATATATACATATGAACCCCTCCATACAACTCTAAATATCACTCTAACATACATGTTATTAATTTCGTTGTCACTCTTAAGTCATATATGTTACCAGAGAATCCCCCATTTTCAAACTTGGATGGATTGAATGCTACAAGCATTTCAAATTTGTATTAAGTTTCATACAAACGGACACATAGTCTCACACCATGTGTTTCTTAATTTACTTCAATATCTCCGCTTAACTCTACAACCTTTGACAACTTGCATCTCATTTTTTTGTTTTTTTTCTCTTTCCTATATTTTTTCTTATCCTTAACGATGACTTCGTTTCAAGATCTGATCGGACGCTGATTTATATCATACCATTTTGTAACACATCTAGATCATTTACCTCGAGCTAGGCTTTCTGGCATCATTTCAACCCTTGAAACAATTTTTTTCTACTGATTTCGAAGATTCGATGTTACCTCCGACTGTCACGATGTTCACAATTCATTACTTAACCTTCGAGTTTAGGATAATATAAACATTTCATTGAAAACACACATAGTTTTTATTAGTATTTATTACCATTATTTACAGACCTTGCTGCCATCATCAATATCATATACCTGGTTTTTGATATTTAAACAGCATTGTCCGTCATCCAACAGTACTTTTCATCACTATATTTCAG
>SDVV010018090.1:0-13842 GCA_016164225.1 Gammarus roeselii
GCAATGCGTGTAGAATCCAGCTATTCTATAGGTATATGCACACACATATGTATATATAATTATATATTATATGAGTGTGCATATATTAAGCAATGGCAAGATTTTGCGTGCACTGCAAATTAAGGGCTTATATTTTGCTCAAGCTCCAGTGGTGGCCACTGGCGTAGCACGGTAGTGCACGAGCGGATCATGGTAGTGTATGCGCGGACCATGGGCGTGCATGAGAGTATTTCACTACCGTACACTGGTGAATCACCAGCGATCATGCTCGAGAATAGTATAGATAAATGGTGCATTCCACCAAAGATTCACCGGTGTGACACTGGTGATCCGACACTGGCTACTACCGTGTCCCGAAGAACAACTACCATGCTCCTCCAATAATTTTCAATTGGGGTGCTGCGTGCGATGAGGCATTCTTAAGGACGAAAATTTCCTTCCGTCGATGTAACAATGGAACGACCCCCCTTCAAGACAAAAATCAACCTAAGCCATACATTTGTCCCAGCAGTTGATCATACCTGTCCATATTTACCCAACATTGCCTCAACTAACATTCATTTCAATCTATCCACATAATTATTAACCATATAATATGGCATTGTCTCCAAGTGAAAAATAATCGTTGTCATCGCCAGCGAGTCTGGGTTTACTATTTATGCGCGACCACGGGCGTTCTGCAAAGTTCGGTAACCTTCGGCGGCACTGCGAATTTACTAGCATTTAGCGAGACTGGATTACGTTCATTTATAAAAAGGGCGAGGATGATCGCTTTCGGTTAATCGGTCTAAATGAAAACTCATTGTCACAAAAACAAATCAACACAGACGAAATATGTCGTTGTGAATTTCTAAGAAGCATGGAACATCGAAGCTAATTGTTTTCCGTCTGAATAATGGCATTCACGAATCAAATCATTTTCATATTATTTCAATCTTGTCCGGACATTTGATAGTCGACATGCAATAATGTTCATGGAAATCCGTAAAGACGACAATCCTGAAATCGAAACAACAACTTTCACCGATCTATGACATTTCCCAATGTGATTTCAATATCGATTTACACTAAGGGGAAAGACTTTGAAGGTTATCCCAAGACTAATAGTCGGCAAATCATCGCTGGTTGTCGCTTAAGGCTCTACTGATCGCCGAAACTCCCAAGGATAATTTATGTCTGGGCTCCGACTTATCGGTGGAATGGACCTGTGTGATGTCGGTTGTCTTGCACTGCTTCGCCCATTCCATCTCCAGATCTCTGTGTGGGTTCGAATTAGGTGTTCTGTGAACAGCTGTCCTCTTAAGTAGCTCGTAATCTGTAGATGTCGTGTTTATTGCTGTGTTTAATCAAACTTTTTTTTTCTTGGTTGCCACTGTTTTGTTTAACAAATCTCTTTACACGGGCCACGACTCACTTGGTTGATGACTTCGCTACACAACGATCTGTATGTATAGGCCTTTCAGCCGTTTCACCCTAGTCAGGAGGGTGGCTAAGTTAGGCTGAAACAGAAGGGGGAGGCGCTCAATATCCCCGTCACATGACCGCCGTGTCCACGCCGAGGCTCGAACTCGAGACATGCAGCACCAGAGGCTGACACTGCAGGCGGACACTCTAACCGCTCGACTACGGCCTCGGCCAGGGCGGCACAGTCGTCCACGATCTGATCTCGTTTATTCTTCAGTGGTTTTCCAATGGTCACTTGATGGTGACAACGAGGCTGACCAGTACCAGTATAGTCGCTAGTGACTGATATTTTACAATAAATTACATGAGAGCGCTCTAATTTAAAAAGATGACCCCCCCTCCCTTTTTGGCTAGAGCGCCCCTTCAAAAAATCATGAGTGGAGCACATGGAAGTCACTCACAGGATTTCCTTGTGACATTTATTACAGAATGTTTGCCTGCTCACACACTTTTAAGTTCTCTCAACTCTAGTTTTGAGACTCAATGAACTCACAACGTCAGCTTTCCTCTTGACTAGTCGACAATCTTGACTGAAACCTATGCCACAATGTTGCCAACATATCACAAGGTATTTTTTCCGATATATAATTTTATTCGATGAAATCCGCGTATGAGATGTAAAATTATTCAATCTATTAATCTGGGTCTCGCTGCATACCTCCGCAACACATTGGGATATATACTTTGCAATGAGATTACCAAATTGACGCTACAACGAGTCTTGTTGTGTAGTGCCGCACCATTATTAAATGAACGCTACATTAGCTTATCCTAACTTTTTGTTCAGTCTCTGTAGTGGAAATCCTCACTACAAAAGTTCGGTGCTCACTGGCAAGTTGTAAATATATATCTTGATTAAATAGCTAAGAAAGTCTTTGGACATAAACTCTACACAAAATCTATTTACATCATTTTTTCACCTCCACTGTAAATTTATTTGCTTGAATTAGAGTACCTCGCGAATATCAGACTTGATATGTCGTGACAATCATCCAGTTTCCAATCATTTCTATTCTGAATAAGAGTTGCCACTGTGGACTCCTTCTGAAGGTCAAACAATGCAAGCTGTTGGCGAAATATTCAGTTATTTTGAAGAGCTTGCTTGCCGTTTCATCATACATGACTTGTCAGGGAGATAACATTCATGGGACAATTCCTAATTATCATGTCGTACGTCCTTCAGTCACCATTCACATAATAAATTCTACATCAAATAATATGTTCCGCCTCCAATAAGCTCAAATGTTGTTATGATGACCGGCAGATCATCTACGAAAATTCCTCCAGGCCCGTTAATTACGACAGCCGATCGAGGCAGAGACCAACGAAAAGGCCGCTCATTATGCGATGCATTGGGCCTCTCGTGACCCCGGCGGATGGAGGATCAGAGAGGCTGGTGTTTGGGAGGGGCCTAATAAATGGAACGACAATGTTCAGAGCAGAGATAGTAAACTTCGAAATCGGCTATGACTGACATGATCAAGCTATTAATACCGACTACTAAACTCAACTGAAAAATGGTGAGCATGCAAGAAATATAGTTTGGATCATCGGGCATCACTTATTCCATATCCTTCGCAGGTTCTAACAGAAATGGAAAGAAGATAAACTAGTACAATACAAGTTCACAGGGTCATGAATAATTTGGCTGAACTGCAGTGATTCTATTAAAAATTTAGGCATGACACTTCAAATCCCTTCTTGAGTATTCAAGCGAATCTTCAAACTCAACAGCTGCATTTGGTGTGCGTTAATCGATAACTAAAACGGATGTATGAACGAACTCAAGGTGATGCACTTATTTGTGCCGTTATTTTAGAATAGTGCCGTTATTTGAAGTTTATATCGATTATCGCTCTAAGATATCTATCATGGTTATATTTGCTCTCGGAAAAAATATATATCCATTCATAGTATGTTTTACTTTATCTACATCAGCTCGAGTTTTATATATATCATAACAAGTGTTTTCTTGATATTTAACTTGGTAATTTTGCTGCGCAGTGGTGTCACGTGATAACTCTGTTTGTAGGTACGTTCTTCAAACGTTTACGTAAAAACAATGTTGTTGCTTTGGTATTCCAAAATTAAAACAACGCTTTTATATTTTTTTATTTAAAACAATATAAATAATTTTCATCAATTATGTATTATGGTTATATTTTCACTAATCTTTGAGAAGATTTATTTTCTCGTCGCACTGCTTATTATGTTTTACAATGTCTTTTAAAGGTCATATTTACCCTAATATTGTACCTATATTCAAATTTTTGTTAACTTAAGTACCCATGTTAATTGAAATAATTGATCGTTGTACAACATCTGCATCTATTCACGTAACTATCATTACTAACAAATTGTTTCGAAAGTATTCACAAATAAAATAATTTATCTGCGTAATAAATAATTTTTATTTGGCTCAATAATACGCTTGACTAGCATTATATTTCAGTTCCGCTCCCATTGTTTGGCCGCCTATAAGGTATGTTCGACGTAGCACCCCCGTTAACCTTTCATTATCCTCAACGAATATCAATCATATCAAAAGTTCACGTTTCAGTTCTCGTTGCTCGTGTTCAATTGTAGAAGAGTATTTATAGATGTTTTTAATACCCATTGCAGCCGAGCGAATCTGGAGTGGAGTATATGTCGGCAAAAACGGCGTTCAAGAGTCACTTTTGGGCGGGGCGGGGGGTAGGGCGCGATGCTGCAACCTGGACTCAAGCGGCCGTACAGGGGGGCTCGCGCAGACACAGGGGGCGGGGGGCGTAGGGTAGGACCGGGGTCAGTTAGCAGAAAGCTTATACATGTTAACGGGTTATATATTTAATAAGGGTATAAGCAATTTATATGCTTGGGGGGTGTTGCAGCTTTGTTGCATGTCATATAGCATTTGCAATGCTGTGTCCTCTGAATGTTTTTTGGGGGGTATTGATAAACATACATTTATAAGATAATTTTTATTGATAACAACTTAAATGTATTATTATATATTAAAAAGCCCCACTTTCCGGAAACCTTCATGATGAATTTTTCATTCACAATATCATTTTCTACGTTACTCCCTGTTGATCAATTTACACGTAGCATAGATTCAATTAGTTTATTGTCATTTTTAGCCGATTGTATTAATCAGTACCCTTGCGCTAAGCTATACTTACTCCTGCAGTAACCCATTCATTTGTATTTCTTTGTGAGCTAATTTATCACTATATATACTGTTAATAGGATTAGTGTGGTAGGTACTGTATGTCCTATAAGTCAATTTGCAGCCTTAGTGTGCGAACGGCCCAGTTTGTACCAGCCTGAAGGTAGGATTGCAGGCAAGGTTCTGTGTTTTCCATCTTTTTATTTCATATGTATATAATATCTATAGCAAAAGTAAAAATTATTTGTCAGGTTGTTTGCGGGTTAATGTATTTTTTTTTCTTAGGATGCTGTATCTTCGTTACGAGAATCTATCTACCCCATATTGCATTATCCAGGTTATAACCAGATATATCAGTGTTCCATTGACGCGGTGTTCCAATAGCGAAAATACCTGAACGATACGGATTTACTGTAAGTTAAAATATTATGTTATGTTTACTTAGTAATGATCGATTGATTTTTATCGAATTTTGTGTTGTTTTTGGAATTTCGATCAGTTCACTCATATAGTTTTAGGCATTTAATGGTATTTCAGGTTTGCATCTTCCATATTATTTCAGGCATAATTGGTACGTTATTGCATCATTTGGTATTTTCATATGTATATAAGAAATTTTGTTACGCTTAAGCCGTAGTTTTTCAGCTGAAGAGGTGTTGATTTATCGCTGTTTTGAACAGAATTTGATGCTACTATCATTAGATTTTTGTATGTACTATACCGTATTTACTATAGGTTTCAGTTGTGTCGCTCGTACGTATGTCTTGGTATCTTATTAACATTTCTTGTTGGTTTGGTTACATGCTAGTTCATTCTCATTCATCACGTTGTTAATGTATGTTTTTGGGTATGGTAGAGAATTAATCTTCTTGCTTTGTTATATCTCGTGAGTTTTAGTATTGGTCTTTCAGTTTTGTATGTTCTCTGTTGATTTTCCATCTTCAATGCAATCTGGTGGTTATTTATTCAATTTAGGATATATTACGTTTGTATCTACAATATAAAACATTATTTCAGGTCTAATTAGTTATGTGTTGTTTGTTTTTAGTGTTTTATATATCTTATTTCATCATGTTACTATCTTTGACGTGGTTATTATATATGTAGAACAGACGATTTGTTACAAACTTGGTCTTGCTGTTAGGGTATTGTATATTTATTGTACGATCATTCTTCAATATTTAGGAGGTGTTAGAGAGTCCCCTGACAAAAGCTCGTTCTGTTTATGCTTGTTTGTGTGAATAAACCGATTTACTAGGATAAATACCCATTGTATTATACTTTTTATGTGAATCATAGCAGAGTAGAGCATCTTATTTAGCTATTTTATACATGTTATTGCTGTTGTTGTGTTGTTTTTTGCCCGAAAATAATAGGAATGTATGTTTAAGAGGTGTATGTCTGTACTGCATCTTTGTGAAATTTTCGTCATTGATCCCTAGCATGTGTATAGTGTAACGTTTAGATGATAATTTACTGGATGGATGGGGGTCCTAGTTGTCGAGGTGGTTTACACTCTTTGGTTGTCATTTTGGAGTTCATCTATGTTCAACGTGAATTATGTATGGCCTTGTCGACGTCGATCTTAAGTTCCATGGGTTTTGTTAGTGAGGTTATGTGACAAGCTGCTCATCGTTTTAGTGGTTTACTTCAGTCATCAGTAAACAGAAGCCTAGCTTTTTTTGGCCACACACTCGCTGAGACTCATGTTAGCCCCATTCTTGACCACTGTACATGTGTCTAAATTCTTGATTATATCCAGGATGTGACTTTGCTCGACGTTGTTCGGTACCTTGGGTTAATCAGATGCGAGGTACGTCTGAAGTATTTTACGTGCCTGATGTTTCCTATGAAATTTGTTATATATTAGTGGTAGATTGCTGAGAAGTGACCTAGTGAAACATTGTAGAGTTCATTGTTATGACATAGTGGGCTTGGATTTTTTGTTCTGCTAGAGGCATAGCATCAGTTAGGTCTAGGAACTTGTTATAGTTTTGAACAGGTTTGGTAGTAAAAAAAACATTATTTGCATTAACTCAGTGTTAAATGTCAGACATTTTTAGTATGGCTGTTATATTAGTAAATGATCTTAGTCATGAACCAGATCATGCGGGATATTGGACTAGGATTTATCATCTGCGTGCCGTAGGTTACACCGTATACAATAGTTAATAATTGTTGGTTAGGGTAGAGTAGAGAATCTTATTTAGCTATTTTATAGGTGTTGATGAAGGTTTTGGATTGGTTATCATTGGATTTTTTCCAAATCAGTAATAAATTCGCCTTTTTTCATGGAAGGTTGGATATAAAATACATTCAATTGGATGTAATGATCCAAAATATTTATATGTTTTACCTCTCGACTCCGGTTCCAAGTCGTCTTGGAGAACTAATTTACCGGAATTGTGTTGAGTGTTAGTGTTAAAATTCTTCAATAATTTAATAACATCTCAATTATGTTATCCGATTGCAGGACTTTACTAGATGCTTATTCCCGCATGTCGTACTTTTATAAATGTTTGTAAGACGTTTGTAGTTGTACTCCTTGATGTTATTGTTCATTTCAGGCTTTGTTATGAGACCACGTTCCAATTCAGAACATCTGTCTTATTTGAGCATTCACCAGATCCATTCTAACATTTTTCACTTTAGGTCTGTATTGCAGTGGGGCACTAAACCTAACCCATCCTAACCTATCTTAACCTGTTTTTCCCCGTTTCATACTTATGTAATGTATTTCTTCACCGATTCAAGCTTTTTTCATATCAAATCTATCCACTTGACTCTGTAGTGTTTACCAATCTTTAGCAGATTGTGTGCCTGCACAGTTTCGAGTAATGTTAGGTCATCGCTCGTTTGTGGACTGTAGAGTTCAAAACGTTTATGTAAGCTTCCGCGCATATGTCAGGGATGGTTACGGGTGTTAAAGCGTTAGCAAGTTTTATGTATGGTTTTACTGGTAGAATAAGATTTTTTTATAGTGTTGGATGTGTTGCTTCTACCATTTTCCCGTCTATTGTAACGAATATTGAATAAATACACTCAAAATATTTTTACTACAGACCTGTAATGTAAGGTCCACAGTCAAGAAGATCTAAGATATAAATCATGTCTTAGGTACATAATTAGCGAAATTTATACATACAGGATCGTTAGCGTCACTGCGTTGGCACATGTATGGGGCATCATGTAGGCATTTACACACCTTTTTGTGGAAAAGAATTACCATACACTGACACATGCATTAATACCTAACCTAACCGTTTCTAACCAATAGTTATGTAGTTTCATTCAAGTTTGATGTTGATGTATGGTATTGATATGTATAAACCTCTCCTCTATACTAGAGCTGTATATTTATCATATTATATTTTAGCAGTTGAAAACATTTTCTCTAATTTTGGTCGAGCAATTATCATTTGCAGATGATTTGATTCCAGAATTTTATCGATATCTCCATTACATGCTTGGATGAGAATCAGCAGGTAGGATCCAAGCGAACAAATTCATTTTATTTGCTGCAATGTTTTTTAATGTGGATCAGTTACACGCGATATTAGGTTCAAAGATGTAGTCATCCTAACCAACTTAACCAATAATTATATATTTATCTTCACGTTTGATGGTTATGTATGATATTTAGTCTTTGTTTTGTGCGGTGTACATATCAAACCCCCTCCACATGGCTCTATTTTACGTAGCTTTTTTTATAATATCACACACCACGTACACACATCACGCTTTGTACGCGTATGCAGGGGCCCCGTCACGGTATAATGAAGGCGTTTACATGGGTCAATGCCAGCACAATGTGGACACATATACACATTTGTATCCATATACAGGAACGGTTAACATCTGTAGCATTTTATATCTGATCTATGTTTTATTCCCATCAGAACAAAGTCCCCTGCTTGTATTACAAGATATTTATTGAGGGTCAGCTTCACGTCATGTTAGGTTAAAAGAACTAATCATCTTACCTTAACCTAACCTTTTATAAATAGGAATTATATAGTATTGATCGACTTTTCATGCATACATATGATAATTTTTCATCGATTAATGATATATTCATGTACATCCTCTCCACTTGGCTCTACATTTTGATCTATTCGATGCGGTTTTGATACACACTTCCAATTTTGATCTAGCAAATTTAATCCAGTTCCACATGCAAATTACATCGTTTATTTTGATTGTTATACCTTTTTTCATATGATTCTTGATTTTTACTTGTTATTCACACCCATCAAAACCTAACCTAACCTTATATATGGTATTCAATCATTGTTATATACATATGAAGCCCTCCAAACGACTCTAAATATCACTTTAACATATATGTTATTCATTTCGTTGTCAATCTCATCCCATATTAGTTAGCAGAGAGGACCATTTTCATTCATAGATGGTTTTAATGTTACAGGTAATTCATATTATTTTTGATTTGACACAATTCTACATCACTTTAACATTTTATTCACACGCATCAAAACTTAACCTAACCTTATGAACGGTATTCAATCATTGATATAAGCATATGAACCCCTCCAGACGCCTCTAGATATCTTTTTAACATGCACGTTATCTATTTCGTTGTCACTCTCTACCCGTATTAGTTAGCAGAGGTCCCATTTTTCAAACTTGGATGAATTGAATGCTACAAGTAATTCAAATTTGTATCCAGTTTCATACAAACGAACACTTCATCCCATACTAGATCTACCGCATTTACTTCAATATCTCTACATGACTCTACAACCTTTGACGACTTGCATCTCTGATTTACATTTTTCTTTGCTAAAATGTTCAGATTCTTGACGATGACTTGGTTTCAAGATCTGATCGGACTCTGATTTATATCCTACCTATATGTAACACATCTAGATCATTTACCTCGAGATAGGTTTCTGGCATCATTTCACATCTTGAAACATATTCTTCCACTGATTTCGACAATTCGATGTTACCTCCGACTGACACGATATTCGCAATTCATTACCTAATTTATAAGTTTAGGACAATATGAACATTTCATTGAGGATATACATCGTTTTATTTGTATTTATTGGCAATATTTACAGACCTTGCTGGCACCATCAATGACATTTTCCTCGTTTTTGAGTTAGAACAGCATTTTTCGTACATCCTACTATATATCAGTTTTCTCTCAAGATCCTTCATATACTCAATCATTTCTTTGTTGCGAATACCGAAGGCTGTTCCGTTCCCGTGAGTCCACAAATGTATTACTTCTTCTTCTTGAATCTTTATTATTCGACAATTCTCCAATTCAAAATCATTCTGAACTTCATCATTGAGAATTTTTGCACACGATCCATTTTTTTATTTTGTTCTTAGGTGTATCGACAAGGCCATACATAATGCACGTTGAACATAGATGAACTCCAAAATGACAACTAAAGAGTGTAAACCACCTCTACACTAGGACCCCCCTCCATCCAGTAAATTATCATCTAAACGTTACACTATACACTTGCTAGGGATCAATGACGAAAATTCCACAGAGATGCAGTACAGACATACACCTCTTAAATAAAGTATTATTCACATAAAAAGTGTACTGCAATGGGTATCCATCTTAGTAAATCGGTTTATTTACACAAACAAGCATAAACAGAACGAGATTTTGTCTAGGGATTCTCTAACTCCTCCTAAATATTGATGAATGATCGTACAATGAATATACAATGCCTTAACAGCAAGACCAAGTTTGTAACAAATCGTCTGTTCTATATTTATAATAACCACGTCCAATATTGTATCAGGATGAAATAAGATATATAAAACACTAAAAATAAACAACACAAAACTAATTAGAACTGAAATAATGTTCTATATTGTAGATACAAACGTAATATATCCATTATTGTATAAATAACCACCAGATTGCATTCAAAACTGAAAGACCTATACTAAAACTCACGAGATATAACACAGCAAGAAGATTAATTCTCTACCATACCCAAAGCATACATTAATAACGTGATGAATGAGAATGAACTAGCATTTAACCAAACAAACAAGAAATGTGAATAAGATACCAAGACATACGAGCGACACAACTGAAACCTATAGTAAAAACGGTATAGTACATACAAAAATCGAATGGAATTAGCCTCAACTTCTGTCCAAAACAGGGATAAATTAACACCTCTTTAACTAAAGTAACTATTGCTTAAGCGAAACAGAATTTCATATATACATATGAAAATACCAAAATGATGCAATAACGTACAAATTATGCATGAAATAATGTGGAAGATGCAAACCTGAAATACACTAAAATGCCTAAAACTATATGAGTGAACTGATTGAAATTCCAAAAACAACACAAATTCAATATAAATCAATCGATCATTACTGAGTCAACATAATATAATATTTTACCTTACAATAAATCCATATCGTTCAGGTATTTTTGCTATCGAAACACCGCGTCGATGGAATACTGATATATCTGGTTATAATCTGGATAATGCTATATGGGGTAGATAGATTCTCGTAACGAAGATACAGCATCCCAAGAAAAAATATATGCATTAAACCGCAAACCACCTGACAAATAATCCTTACTGTTTCTATATATATTATATACATATGAAACAAAAGAAAAGGAAAAACACAGAACTTTGCCTGCAATCCTACCTTCAAGTTGGTTTAAGACATACCTTCCACACTAATCCTAATAACAGTGCAAATAGTGATAAATGAACATAACATTCAAAATATCCTAACCCCAACAGCTACGAACCCACCAATCAAGCATCTAATGAGTCAATTATACTCTTAAGTGATTCTTCTTTAGAAATGATTCAGTCATCCTGTAAATATTGTATCTATTTGTCTTCATCGGTTAGCTCACAAAAAAATACGAATGAATGGGTTATTGCAGGAGTATGTATAGCTTAGCGCAAGGGTACTGATTGAGACAATCGGCTAAAAATGACAATAACTAATTGAATCTATGCTACGTGTAAATTGATCAACAGCGAGTAACGTAGAAAAGGATATCAAGGTTGAAAAATTCATCATGAAGGTGTCCGGAAAGTGGGGCTTTTTAATATATAATACTGCATATAAGTTATTATCAATAAAAATTATCTTATAAATGTATGTTTATCAATACCCCCCAAAAAACATTCAGAGGACACAGCATTGAAAATGCTATATGACATGCAATGAAGTTGCAACACCCCCCAAGCATTGAAATTGCTAATACCCTATTAAATATTTAACCCGTTAACATGTATAAGCTTTCGGCTCACCGACCCCCGTCCTACCCTACGCCCCTCGCCCCCCGTTTCTGAGCGAACCCCTCGTACGGCCGCTTGAGTCAAGGTTGCAGCATCGCGCCCTACCCCCCGCCCCGCCCAAAAGTGACTACAATGCCGTTTTTGCAGACATATACTACACCATCCGGTCAGCGCAAGACCTTTCACAAAACGAATGAGACAAAATTCAAAGTGTAGGCATGCCTCAATAGCGACGAAATTGGAGGCTCTTGCCTTGATTCATTGTCAAGTTGTAATATCTGTTCGACTACTTAAACTCTTATGCGCGTACGAAGGCAGAAGGGTCTAATTTTTCAAACGACCTGAAACCTGACATGACTTTTGAATATATTTGTGTCCTAGAATGCAGAAAATAGTCCGACGAAGAAAACATCCAGGTAATGGTCAAGATCGGTAGAGGGTAAATAAACAGCCCTCGACTATAATCTCGGATCTTTGATAGAAAGTTTGCGTTTACACATCATTCATAATGTATGGCCAACAGATGGGTAAACCAGACAATATCATTATGGTCCTAGAGCCGTGACGTGATTACGAAGAAACGCCGTAGTTTCAGAAGCCAATAACACTCGTTATCACTTGAACAGATCAAGTTGGGCACTCCGAGAGCCGTGACGTGATGACGAAGAAACGCCGTAGTTACATAAGCCAATAACACTCGTTATCACTTAAACAGATCAAGTTGGGCACTCCGAGAGCCGTGACGTGATAACGAAGAAACGCCGTAGTTACATAAGCCAATAACACTCGTTATCACTTAAACAGATCAAGTTGGGCACTCCGAGAGCCGTGATCTGCTAACGAAGAAACGCAGTCGTTAAAAAATCCGCTAACACTCGTTGTTGCATAAACAGATCTTTATGAAATCATTTTGCACGAAACTGGCATTATTTTAGTTCTTCCACGTCCACAATTATCGAAGTATTTTCTCTGTGATATCTGCACTGCGTGAGTGCGCTACCTACTTCTGCAATTCAATGGTATTCATACCGAAACAGTTATGAAGTTAAACACACCTTTCAGCTGTGCCATTGCGATGGAAAGACTTTAATAAATGCGAACTGTTCCATAATGGCATTAATGAATAATCAGTTCCGTGTGATAATTCGCTCGTATGCAAACGAATAACAAAATATATCCTGCACAGGCTCATCTTTGATTCATGAGCATCTATGCTTACTTCAATTTACTGCCATCTCTCCTGCACAGCTGGATGTGATGGATAAATTGACGAAGTTATTTCATTTATATATGAGCTCCGTCATTCCACTGGCATGACAAATAAACAATTGCATGAAGTATTGTTTGCTATAATTGAAAAATAATCAAACTTATAAACTATTTATATTGTTTTCTGGCTTGCTATTGAACTGTAGTAGAACATGATATTGTTTGTATGTTGTCGATGTTTTTTTTCTCAGCAGTCCTACACTCGATTTTATTTGGCATGGAAAAAAAATGTTCAAATCTGACTATCTTAGATGGAACGTCTTGGTCCGTTTGCTGGAGTGACCTCGATGACTATTTGAGAAAAATAACAGTTGAAATCAGGTCAAGCACTTCTTGCTTGATACGTGAGTACGGGTCATCCTTTGTCTGTACAATTCGTGTTTTCTGAATTTCAGTTATTTATTTGCTTATTTTTACAACAATGTTGTTTAGGAACAATGTAAGTAAGTCGGTGCATTCTCACAAATTGGATTATCTCTGATGATGAATTATATTATGCTTTCTTACACATCAGATTCCCAGAGTTTTTCAGTAAATGTTTCACTTATGCATGAAAAGTTTAAACAAGTCATCATTTCTTGCTTAGATCGCACTACACGATTGACAACCTGATTCGGTAATGGTATGTTTCATTTATTTGGTATGTGGCAACAAAAGAGAATTTCATTTTGGCGAATATAT
>SDVV010018091.1:0-13842 GCA_016164225.1 Gammarus roeselii
GATGCCGTCACGTTCACGTGAATATTAGAAGGTATGTATAAACTCTTTTTGCGTGGTATTCATGTGTTACTTGGCGACGATTAATTGAAGAAGGTTTGTTTGGATATTGCTGTCCTATAACCTGAAGATATGGTGACCGTACCAAGGCCGTCTAGAGAACGTGTTGCCTGCAGTGACTGAGTTGAACGCGTCCCTTTAAATTCCCTTCTGTTGCCGGTACTCGCAACACAAAATTTGAAACACCACTCGTTTTGGTCAAGTTCACATATATTCTGTTCAAAACACAGTTAGAGGTGCCTAAATGATACTTCACGGTGTATCATTGTGAAGTGCAGGTTTTCACAGTCCTATTGGTTACACTTTAACCGGTCCCACAACACTTTGTACACCCTAAAGTGTAATAAAACTAGGAGCAAGCTCCAACACACCCTCTTTCGACGACGCCTGGCATGTCAGGTGATGGAACAACTCGTCAGACAGGGTACGGTAGATGATTTCGGTCGTATCTTTGAGGAGAGAGTTCGCAAGGCCTGCGACCTATGTATACCCTTAGGGACAATTGATCCCGCTTAAAGGACTTTCCCTTGATGGAAAGTCGATGTCGCAAGGGCCTTCGATCCTCCAAGAGCAGACACTAGGTTAGTCTGATCCTCCATAAGCAGGAAAGAGAGAAACATCGCGGACAGAGCCAAAGAGAACTAAATGAATTATATCTCTACGTCAATGAGCGTAGATTCGCTCGGAACTCGATTAGCCTACTAATGGATGATAATGATGTTCTTAGGATGTCACCTGAGGACATGGCTAGTGTCCTGAATCGCTACTTAAGCTCACTGTTCACAGTTGAGGGCGCGGCTACGAACGAGATGCTGTTATACCGGGAAGTAACCCTCAACATTGTGTTCACGCAGGAGGGAGTTGTTAAACAAATCGAAAGATGAACATCTACAAGATGATTGGTCCCGTTGGACTCCGCCCAAGAGTTTCCAAGGATACTCGAAAACAATTGGCGGATTCCCTGGCCCATATTTTCAACATATCGATGACGAGTTGCGAGGATATCAACATGTACCCTCATCACAAGGCATTGGATGTCATTGACTTAGACTTTCCAAATCCTTTGACAAGTTGTCACACAAGAAAGTTACACAAAGTCACTGAGCTCTGCATCGGTGGCAACGTATTTCGCTAGCTGCAGACCTGGCTAACAGGGCGCAAGCAATAAGTTAGCATCAGCCTGACGATGATTGATTAGGCCCACGTCACTTCATCTGTGTGAAGTACACGGATGCGGGGCTTCTGTGTAAGGTATCAAAATTTTGCCGACGACACAAAGCTCTGCCATGCAGCAAGGATGGAGCTGAACATATTCGCGATCCAACAAGACCACTTAACACTACTCCAACGATCCGAAGCTTGTCAAGTACCCTTTATTGTTGCAAAATTTACCGTTTTACATTTGGTGTGTCACATTGACAACTTCATCCACACAACGGCAGGAAGTGATCTTGCATTTGTCGACCAACAGCAAGACTTGGGCGTCCTAATTTCAAAAAACTTGAAATGGGGCGTATCTTCCGTAATTCCTCTCGTCCTTTCCCACCTCAAGTATGCAGTCCAATTTTGGTCTCCACACATGAGGGGGAATTAGCCAAACTGACACTCCAGCGTCGTGAAGTAAGCTCATACCGCCGTAGCTACGCCGCCACAGCTAGGAGGATTCTCAAGCAAGGAAGGCTTAGCTTAGTGAAAACTTTCAATAATTGAAGGGGTTCAACAATGTTGATTCCAGTCGGCGAAACACGTGGAAAACGATTTGTTACGGCTACATCGTAATACTTTTTAACGATCACAATCTCTCTGATTTGGAACAACCTACTAGCTGGGGTTGTTGCTACTGAATCTGTGAATGCGTTTAAAACGCAATCGACGAACACTGGGAGACCTAAACGTTCACCACTGAGACCCAGTACGGTTTTCTTAGGAGCTGCCGAGGCTATCTATACCATAACAGTATTAACTCGCTAAGCAATACTCGACACTCTTTATAACAATCAAACATCCTATTATAATTTATTTTCATTAGATTGACTATTTTTGTACGTTCAATAATTAATATTGCTATTATTCTTCATATCGGAATGGTATCCACTGTTTTTACTATTAACATCGTTATTATATGTCTCGGTACGATTACTATTTCTACCGTACTGTGCTGGGTGAGAGTGTTTATGGCAGCTCGCATCCACTCGTAAACCAACATCAGAGCCACCGGTACTTGGTGTGAGCCCGTAACAGCAACTCGCAATCACCCCTAAGCCCTAATCAGGACCACTAAATCCCGTTAGTCTGAGCGGCCATCTGCTGCTCTTCACCATAAATGGGGACAAGGAGATGCGGGAACTTCGATATCCGGGAATCGGATATCATGAGTTGGGACCATGATAACCAGGAATCAAAAACGCACCAGATGAGAGTCAGGGGCTCAACCCAACAGAGAGGCATAGATTCGGATGGTTATCACCTCTCTTTTTTAATCTCTCTTCTACTTCTCTCCTTTTGCCAGCAGTATAGAATAAATATAAAAGATAATTAGCGACTAGCATAATCTTTCCCTACAGCAAATTTTGTTCTTGAGTGGTGGTCGGTGCAGAGGGAAAAATGAGTAGCGTTCCTTCCCGCAGCTTAAATACGGGGCGGGACCCTATAGGTGTAGGGACCAGAGCTACATGACGACTGTTTATCTCCCTTCATTAGATGTTCGAGTCGCCGTCATGCCCTACATTGTGATGACCATTTTCGAAACAGTGGGCATCTTTCTGTGGATGGATCCTGCCGCTTGATGATAGTTATGCAAATTTTGAAATTTAAACATTTGTATCTATCTTTCGATTAAATTCTAGGTTATTGCTCATAAAATTTAGTTGTTTTTCTGTGCTAATTTTGGTTAAACTCTGAAGCTGCAAAAACAATTCTTTTCCTAGGGGATGCTCCTCTAGCATTTCACCGGGAAATACAAAATGCTCTTCAGGGAACAACAAGTGCGCTCTAGATTTATTCCTTCGAACACTTGTGAGAGGACCATTGTGGTAACTGAACGTGGTGCTCCTCAATCTTTGTGCTGATCAAAATTTCGTAACTCGTATGCCTATGTCGATCTGGATTCTAGATCATCCATGGGCAGGTCGTTTTTTGATTCGGGTCCCTCCGATTACTCAAAAGAAAACTAAAACTTGCATCACTCTCGCCTCTACCACAAATCCTGTTCTAGAGCGGTGATCAATGCAGCAAGGAGAATTAAGGCTTTTCTTAAAGCACAGATTCGTGGTGGGACCCAGCATTGCAAGGAGCAGAGAGACATGAAATCTTTTTACCTCCCTCCCAAAGATGTTTGAGTGGTCGTCATGCCTAACATAGAGATGTCCACTGTTGAGACAGAAGAGCACACTCCTCTGGAGGGCCCATTGGCTACACAATGGCACTTTTGTTTTATATTATTTTCTAAATTTGATCACCTTTTGGCCCTCTTTTGATTAAACTCAGCGTTATTTATCTCCAAAATGTAACGCTTTCTGCGATTTACTTTTATTGAAGCTCATGAGCTAACAAGTGCTACTCTATTTTTAGGAGATGCTCATGGGACATCTCGCCATGAAATAAAAAATGATCTTCAAGGAAAAAAACATGCAGAAGACTTATTCTTCTGAGCACTTGGGGAGGACCACTACCCACGTGGCTGGGTGGGAGACTTCTGTACATTTGTATTTGTTACAATTTCATAATGCGAATGTCTTTCACGATTTAGCATCGTGAGCTACCAAGGGCAAATCTATTCCCAGTAGAGGTCCTTTTGACGTCTCACCTTGAAGTGCCGCGAGCACTTCAAGAAACCATAAGTGCACAAGAGACTTATTCTTCTGAAGACTTAGGAGAGGACCACTACACATTTAACTGGGCCTAGTGCTCCTTAACCTTGCGTATTTTTTCAAAATCACAAAGCTCGTGTGAAATGTTGTAAAGTTGTTTTGTAACTGGAGCGATTTTTATTTGTTTAATATATTTTTGTAGTGTTTAACTCAGATTCAGAAGTATAGCACACCTCGTAGCTATAAGTAAGTCCGATCACAATTGTTAAACTTGTTGTCTAATGCCTGGATATGCCCGTGTATTAGATTTTGTCTTCGTTACACCCACGCATTTTTGGCTATGTAACGCAGGTAAACTTACAACATCTCTCAAGCAAAAGAAATCGTATAGATACATCTGGACCATGTGCACGAAAGTAACGTAGATCCCATCCAGAAGTTTCGGTCTCCGAGATTTTTTTCAACTGTTGCAAGGCCTTCGATGTAGTACTCATTTGTTACTCGACAATATGGTACCATGTTTTTCAGGTGTATACTAATTTCATAGCATACTATGTATAACCCAAAAATACTACTAGTCTCTCGTGAGTGAAGATTTTTTTTATTTTTTTATCTTTATTTATTTTATGCTTATTTGATCTAGACATATTGCTTAGGTAGGGGCCCCATGACCCCAGCCCTTGGGGCAAGCAAATTGGCATGTCCTTGGAGGAAGGATGATCCCGTTGATGGTATGTACTGGCGTGTCGCGTTTAAGCTGTAACCGTTTGGAACAGGACAGTCAAATGCGACCGCCTGAAACGTATATCATACCATCTCCGCTTGCCCGTATGCAAAATTTATTTTAACCTTCCTTTTCATGCATGTGTTCTTCGTTGACAATCCTCCACTCTTCTCTCAAGGGAACAACTCGACATGAGAACTTGTCCTCGTTATTTTTCTTTAATCTACTTTAATCTAATTGGAGTCAGATTTATTTACATTTCAGATATTTCCCTAACAGCGACTCCGATTTACAATAGTCGAATTTTACGAAAAAATATCACCCTATAACTGTGCTACTATACTATACTTTTCCAACGGCATGGTAGTTAATTTAGTAAGAACAGACTTGAACGGTTTATTTTAAGTGATTGAATTTTCTTCCTAACTATAATCCCTAAATGATATAGTTCACCAATACCGCTTTTAAATGATGTATTGTGCATCATGAAAATAAAACACCTGTATGAGGAGTCCTGATTTTTGTGCGAGCATTACAACGGACGGACGGACACACAAACCGACTGACACACATAAACTTATGTATGACTTTTTCCGAACGACATACAACATAAACATTATTCTGCGGCACTCTGAAATTTTCTACTTCCTGATGAGTGTGAAAGTCATAATTCATGGAACATACAAAAATATTATACATGTACCTAAGCGTAACAACAATGAAAGCATCCACTGGCGATTGAAAGATGTCTACGGAATCTTCCTTCTTGTGCGTACAATGTGGGCTGCCCTTCAATGAAAATAACACCGCAATGATGTGGTTCAGTTTTGTCTTTGATCGGTTCAAAACAGTTGTGTTTAGTTTATTTCATGTTGAACTCGTGAGGGTTTTTGTTGTTTGATTTAGATTTGTACTTTAAAATAACAGTTCCGGTCTATTTAACAATTTGTATCAGTCTGATCTGTGGGAATAAGGTTCGTGTTTTCGCAATTATGTATTCGTTTACTGCGAACAACTAGAAAACAAATAGAAGTGCAAATTTACAAAGGCGACAAAGGTACACTCGAGGGCCGGAATCTGATCAGAACTAAACGGAACGCTGACTGACGACTAATAGACAAGCTGTGGAAGTATTAGACTATTTGTGTGAGTAGTAGACTAGCTGTTTGAGTAGTAAACCAGCTGTGTGAGTTGTAGACTAGCAGTGTGATTAGAAGACTAGGTGTGTGATTGGTAGACGAGCTTTGTGAGTAGTAGCCTAGGTGAGTGCTCAGTAGACTAGCTAAGAGTGAGATTGACACACTAGCTGTGTGAGAAGAAGACTAGCTGTACGTGAATATTTGACTAGATGTATGAGTAGGAGAACAACAAAGTGAGTAGCAGACTTGCTGCGTCAGTAGTAGACTACCTGTGTGAGTAGTAGTCTAGTTCTGTAGGTGTTGCAGTGTGAGGACTAGACTAGTGGTGTGAGTTGGGGACTAGTAGAGTGATTAGTAGACTAGATGCGTGATTGGTAGACTAACTGTGTGCGAGTAGTAAACTAGCTGTGTGATTAATTGACGAGCTGTGTGATTGGTAGACTGTTTGGTTGAATAGTAAACTAGTTCAGTGATTAGTTGATGAGCTCTGTGATTGGTAGACCAACAGTGTGAGTAAATGACAGTCCATGTGAGTAGTTGACTAGCTGTGTGGGTAGTAAGCTAGTTGTGTGAATGTTAGACTTGATGTGTGAGAAGTAGACTACCTGCGTGATTAGTAGGGTAGTTGTGGGAAGGCCCAAATCAAATCACAGTAGTTGTGAGATTGATGGACTAGCTATGCGAGAAGAAGACTAGTTGGGCTATAAGTTGACTAGCTTTGTGATCCGTAGACTAGCTGTGGGTTTGATAGACTAGATGTGTGAGTAGAAAAGTTGCTTTATGATTAGTAATCCTGTTGTGGGATTGCAAGACTACCTGAGTGAGTACTAGACTAGCTGTTTGAGAAAATGAATGAAATGTCAAACGAGTTGCTGACATTCGATAACCTTACCATAGGTGAGAATCTTCGGAACACGCACGATATTTTTATTTATATAATTTCTATGCGTCAGTGAATTTTGGTCATAGAACCAGTGAATATTATCGGTCATACACATACTATTTTTCTGGATTTGGTTGAAAATGTATACAAGTGTGAACCGGGCCTTTGAGGGAAGCAACACGATTTGCGGGTAGAAGTGTGATCAAGAGATCATGACTAATGTAGTTCCTGTGCTGCTTGTTCATAATCGTCAAGTAGATACACGTCTGATTTCATGTTGAATCGCTTTCGTTCTCGGCCGTTCCTTGTTGAAATTATTGAACATGGCAATTTATACCGTCAGGAAACCTTGGTTACTAATTTTTCAAGAGCGCCGAATCGTGATTGATTTATATAACAGGGCATCAACTAATTTCATCATTTACTAGTTTGATACTTCATTGTGGTCTTCGGTGTGTTTTTTGGTAGACAAAAATACTCATATTCCCTGCGTAATACGACAGTCTATGCCATGGTGTACTACTCGCTTTTCTCCACTTCGCCTTTTAACTGCCAATCGCCCTCCGAAACGGTCTACGTGTTCAGCTGGGAGTATGAATTAGGCTGTTTCATGACATCAAGTAAACGATAGCTCAGGTCAGCGCAGTCGAAGCATCATTTCACATGTTTTGCTGCGTGATTATCAGGTCCGTACAATTTATTTTCATTCGATAGGATAGTGTTCTTGATTCTGGAGATCGATTAACTCGCACAAATGTATTTCTTCGCAAATATTTAGACGAAAACGATGTACATCATTCTCAGTGTCTGCTTTTTTTGCAACTTCTGCCCCGGTCAAAGGCGATTCGGAAATGGTACTTATATACAGATTTTATGAACCAAAAAGTTACTGGTCTTAAAAATATACACTTTTAAATGTTTACTAGAAAATTGTGGAGAAATTGGGCATTCCTCTTTTATTATTTTGCCTTATTAGTTCACTGTTTATGGAAGAACTTTTGCTTATAATGCAAGTACTATTATGGCTGTGGAATTAAGAAAATGAAGTGGAGGGAAGGGATGAACAAGCAAATAAAATCGTTAATATTGCACATTTCAGACACAAAGCAATATTTTCAGCATATATACGACATGGCAGTGTTCATCGATCAGTACAACGATTTTAAATTTGACAAATAGGCCAAAAGAAACACATAAGTCATTTGGTCCATGTTCAAAATAATAGCGGATAACAAGAATTACGTTTCTGGTGAAATTTAGATCCGTGACTAATTTTCATGGTCACTTTATCTAGCAGCTACAATTAATTACATAAACCCAAATTCATGTTGTGTACAGAAGGTCGCGTACAATGCTCACGCAAACTTGAGCCATGTCAGCATATTTATCTCGTAATATATGTGTGACGATTTTTTTTTCACGGAGAGAATAAGGTGCATCGTTACGATTGTCAGTTCCCTGTATGTTCCAAACGATGATTTATTAAATCTTATTTAAATGGAATGATCCTGGCGCGTCAGCAAAGTAATACGGGTATTTAGATATGCTTGATTGCTATTTCGAATCAACGGATTTAAAAATAAATCTTATACTTTTTGGCTGCCAAATTTACCTGTAGTTTTAAAACATTTTTAGAGTCGTTGAATCTTTCTGTTTTTGTATGAATGCAAGTGAATATCTCAACGTTTTATATTCGAAACTTTGTCATTTTTTAACACCTTAGGTCTTCAGCAGCGCGCTGCCGGATGATCAACCCCGATCTACAGTGCAGCCGTGCGTGTGGACTCAATGAGGCTATTGTTTCATACGATTTTGTTCATGCTAATGCTGACTAAGAAATGCAGAGGAGCAAAGGCTTAACAAGAAAATCATAAACGGCTCTGATTCGCTTGAAAAGCTGTAAAATGCTTGTTGAATTCATTGAAAACAGTTTGGAACAACATGATAAAATCTACAATTTTTTCTACGATGATTGTTCTGGATTAGAACATAATACGTGAGACGTAACTTGACAGCATCATTGCGTTGATTTGACAGTCGTGTTTCTTTAGCCACGCTCGCAACCGATATGTTCTCTCACTGGTGTTAGTTCCTGATGCTGACATTTCAGTCATTAGAAATAAAACAGTTTATCGATTTGTGTTCATGAACAACACTTTGTTCTATGTTCACAAGAATATTATATATCATTGTATTTCAATGGGTATAGTTAACCTGTCCCTGTAATTCCAGGTTACCACGTATACGAACTGTTCACACCGTTCGCAAGAAAAGTCATTTACTAAGATGATCAGGACGCCAGTGGTTTCTGAATCTGTCTTTGTGGTGAAAATTCACGCAATTGCAAATTTGTCATCAATAGCATTTAAAAAAAATCAATTGAGTGAATCTGTTATACACGTTTGAGTAGATTACTTTTTGAGCGTTATAGCTTTCATTCGTGTCTCGCTCAAGATTATTTTGTGTTTAATTTTAATACGTATAAAATAATTTAATTTATTCAATTATTTCCCGACAACCGTCAAAACCAAGGTAGGCCATCTTTTTTCCTGTTACTTCAAAATTATTTGTGAAAGTTATCTACATTTCAGCTGCCGGTTTTGGGCATACTTATCTGAAACATTGTAGTTGTGTGCGGCTCCGACTAATGTGTACACATGTGCGCGCCCCTCACCATCCCACGGTCATGAGTAGCTGATGCTGATCTCTACCCCCGCCCTCTTTTCCACTTATACCACTACCGCAGTATAAGCCTGTCGACCTTATGAACTGCAAATTCATTCTCAGGTACTTCACACACTAAAAGAGATTGTTATATCGTTTCTGCCTATGTCTCATCAACCTTCGCAAATGAGAGACTCTGAGGAACATTTGGTAAAGTGAACGACAACTCAAAAATTTCTAATTGAGATAAATGATTATGAATATTTATATCCGAAATTTCAAGTTTACGCTATGAAAAATTTCTTTTTGGCCATTCAACATTTATTATATTTTTAGCTAAAATATTAGCCCTTCTTGTCTGAACTATTTCCAAATATTAACAAAGTTTTGGATAATTTAAACAAATTGTTATAACCTAAAACTTAATTACTTGGGGCAATTTCCTTCTACCAATAGAATAACATCTTGTACCTGCGTCTCCCGATATAGTGTATATCAAACAGCTTTGCGTAGGCTTAGTAAGCATTTATTGAAATTACTAGCTTATTATTCGTCTCTGCCTCTTTTCTGAATATACTGTTTTTATTATTACAAAGATTTTGTAATGTTGGCATACAATTGAAAGCAAATAGGAATGACGCGGTAAAATAGATTGGACCAAGATTGAAATGGTTTTGAACGATTGAACAAAGATTTATACGTGTTTGAACGATAAGCAATAGCCACATACGATTCTGCACAATATAACGTCACGGATCCTCCTTTTAAGGCAGAGCCCTAAAATGATAAGCTAATAAGACGCTCTCTAAGCCCCTTCAACAACAAGCCCTCTAATTAGTCCACTTCACTTAGATTTAAGATTGAATTAGAGACATGTCGCCCCACAGCCACACTGCCAACAGAAGCAAATCCTGCTGCATGTGTTATAGAGGAACATGCAAGAAATGCGCATGTACCAAGAACAACAGATACTGCATTTCATGCAAAAGCCAAAAAATGCACCAGAACCAGCAAGCCTGTATACATAAAGCTGCTGCATTGCACACACACTCCGGTGGCAAGCGAATGTGCCCCAAAACGCGATACAGGGAAGCTGGACCCTCTCCCACGGGGTGGCTCATTCAGTGACAGATACTCATCCAACGCTGCTGAACTCTCCATCTCTCACCCCTTGTACCTCTGAAACTGAAGCCATAACTCTCATTTCTTCCTCCGATACAGAGCCTTTAATCGCCACATCAACAGAAAAATCCGCAACAGCAAAACCGGCTCAATGTGACGCATCAGGCACCAGCACCGGGTCAACAGAAAATACCAAGGCCCCTAAGATAATACTCATTGGTGATACCCTCATGAAAAATGTGCAAACATCCGACCTTTTAGATGGATGCACTTTTGAAAATATGAATATTAACGATTAGGGTGCTCTGTTTAAAATCATTGGAAGCGCAAATCCATTCAAAAATTACATTATTCTGCTCACGGACTACGTTGAAAATGAGGTAGTAGTTAAAATAACCACCGCAATTTTAACGAAAAACCAAAATGCTAAGATGTACATGGCAGAACCCTTCAATCTGAAAACAATGGAACAGAGGTGCCGTTTCATGAGTCTTTGCCACTCCTTGAGGCTCAAAGTTATCCCAGCAGACAAACTAAGAGACGAATCCACTGGTGCCCCCGACGAACGATGGTTTCATTCGGAGAATGCTGGTCTAAAACAATAGAGGAATTATCAAATTCTCCAACACGCTAGCACGTTACGTTCCTCAGAGGGTTGAGGTATTGCCATCCCTATCCTATAACAATGTCAAAAGCAAGCAATCAATACTCTGGTCTCCCCCCTTCCCTTGCGCCCTACGGGGGAGCCTATTATGACAGTAGTAGGTATACCACCAAGAACGGCATTTTAGAGTAATTTTGGTGGGTGAGGTAGGACGCGATGCATGCAATCTTGACTCACCGAGCGTATGGGGGCTCGCACTGAAATGGGGGAGGGCGGGAGCGGAGGGTACCGGAACTGGTTTGGTGCCCGAGTCAGCTAACGGACGGGAGAGGGGAGGGGGTGGGGTTGGGGAGACCGGAAGGGGGGACGGAAGGGGGAACGGCGGGATGGAAGCAGACTTGCGGCCTTGATCGGTAGTTTTTTATATTTAAAACATTTTAATTTTTTAGTGTATTTATGATCTTCATTGTATCTATATATATATTTTTTCTTCTTTAGATGGTTGTACTGGAGTATAATTGGTCACTAACTGTTGCTCGTTACATATATTTATCCGATTCTGGTATGAATAGTGTTATTCCAAATTTCTGGAGGGGGGTTGGTGCGGTAGAGAAACCCCCCCTAGGTAGAAAGTTGGATGCGCTCCTGGGAAAATAGGTGAGTTTGCTCTTCCCTGTTCTTTGTCTTATAAATTTGTTTCCGTGGCACGTTTACCACGTTGTGAGTATATGTATCGTTATATATTTATGGAATGTTTATTGTTTTTATAATTTTTTTCTGTGGACATATACGTGTGTTTTCTTATCTAGTTGTGGTATAATTGACTCAATCGATACTTAATCGGTGGGTTCTTTGCGGTGGGGGCTTGGGATATTTATGTATGTTATGTTCATTTATCACTATATATTCTTTTATAAGATTAGTGTGGTAGGCATGTCTTAAAACTCAATTTGCAGCCTTAGTGTGCGAACGGCTCTGTTTGTATCAGCCTGAAGGTAGGATTGCAGGCACGATTCTGTGTTTCCCAGCTATTTATTTCATATGTATATATTATCTATAGGAATAGTATGGATTATTACTATGATTATTGGCGAGTTTAGGTATGTATTGTGGGATGATGCAGCACCTACGGTCGAGAATCTATCTACCCCATATTGCAATGCATAGTTTTGAAACAGTTATATCAGTGTTCCATCGATGCGTTTCTATAAAAAGGGAAAATACCTGAACGATATATAGGCAAAAGCTCATTCTGTTTATGCTTGTTTGTGTAAATGGACCGATTTATTAGGATGGATACCATACTGTAGTACAATTTTTATGTGAATTATAGCAGAGTAGAGAACCTTTTTTAGCTATTTATATATTTATTGTTGATGTTATTTTTTTTCCCAGGAGAATCATAGGAATGTATGTTTAAGAGGTGTAAGTCCGTCCTGCACCTTTGTGCAATTTTCGTCATTGATCCCTAGCAAATGTGTAGTTTAACGTTTAGATGATAATTTTCTGGATGGATGGGTCCTAGTGTAGAGGTGGTTTACACTCTTTGGTTGTCATTTTGGAGTTCATCTATGTTCAACGTGAATTATGTACGTTCTTGTAGACGTAGATCTTGAGTTTCATGGGTTTGTAGTGTTTTACTTAAGTCATCAGTAAACAGAACCCAAGTTTTTTATGACCATACACTCTCTGAGACTCATTCATGACCACTGTACATGTGTCTAGATTTTGGTTATGTCCAGGATGTATCTTTGTTCGAGGCTGTTCAGAGACGAAGGGTTAAATGATGCGAGGTACGTCTGTGGCATCGTATCATGACTGTGTGTTACCTCTAAATTTGTTATATATCAGTGGTAAGTTGATGAGAAGTGACCTAGTAAGGCATTATAGAGTTCATTTTTATGACACGGTAGGGTTGGATTTGCATTCCCAGAGGCATAGCATCAGTTAGGTCTAGAAATTTATTATAGATTTGAATGGTGTGATAGTATAAAATAAAATAAATTCATATTATCTCAGCGTTAAATGTCAGTTATTTTTGGTATGGCTTTTATGTTACTATACGATCTTAGTCATGAATCAGATCAGGTCGGATATTGGAGTAGGATTCATCATCTGGGTGCGGTAGGATACACCGTACATAATAGTTAATCGTTGTTGCTTAGGGTTGAGTAGAAAATCTTATTAAGCTATTTTTTAGATGTTGTTGTATATTTTGATTCGATATCATAGGAATATATCTGTATTCGATATAAATTTGCCTATTTTCATGGGATGTGGGTATAAAATACGCTTATTTGGATGTAATGATTCAAAAATTTGATGTGTTTCCCCTCTCGACATTGGATTTGGGTTCGGTTCCATATTACATTGGAGAACTATTCTACCGTATTTGTGTTGAGTGTTAGTGTTGAAATTCTTCAATAATTGAATGTACATCTCAATTATGTTATCCAATCGCAGGTCTTTGCTAGATGCTTATTCCCGCAAGTCTTACTTGTATAAATGTTTGTATTTCGTTTGCAGTTTAGCCACTTAGAGAAGTTTTGATTAATTCAGGCTTTTGTCATGAGACTGCATTCCCATTCAGAATATTTGTCTTTTTCGACCATCCACCAGATCCACTTTAACATTTTTCACTGAAAGTCTGTAATGATGGTCATAATCCTAACTCATTCTAACCTAAAATTACCAAGTATTGCATATTATTACCCGTTTCATACTTATGTTAGGTATTTTTCTTCATTGATATAACCTTCATCCTTATCAAATCTATCCACTTGACTCTGCAGTTTTACCAATCTTTAGCAGATGGTGTGCCTACATATATATATATATAC
>SDVV010018092.1:0-13842 GCA_016164225.1 Gammarus roeselii
TGAGCCCAGATACTTAAAACACTGAACTTCCTCCAAGAGCTCACCATTTAGGGTGACACTAATTTTGCTCGCATCGACAGTCCTCGAGCATCTCATTACTTTACTCTTACCCACGTTCACTCGAAGCTTCCTCCTCTCACACACTCTACCAAACTCAGACACTAGCCTACATAGTTTCTCCTCCGAATCCGCAACCAGGGCCGTATCATCAGCAAATAGCAACTGGCTCAACTGCCAACTCCGCCCATTCGCTTCCAAGAGTTCCAAGCCACGACCCAGCACACTCGCGTTCACCTCCCTGACCACTCCATCCATATAGAGGTTGAACAGCCAGGGAGACATCACGCAGCCTTGTCTCAGTCCCACTTTCACTGTGAACCAATCACTCATAATATGACTACATATATATCAAATGAAGCGTTGACGAATGTTGTAGATACAACAATCGGAGCAAATGACAAGAAACTAATTGAATCTATGCCACGTGTAAATTGATCAACAGCGTACCTCGAAGAAATGATATCAAGGTGGAAAAATTCATCATGAGCGTGTCTGGAAATCAACAATCGTGCAAGATGAATATGTGTGGAGTCTTGACCTTTAATACACCTTGTAAATTATTATGTAATTTTTTGTCAATATAAAAATATCTTATAAATGTATGTTTATCAATACCACCCAAAAAACATTCAGAGGACACAGCATTGAAAATGCATAAATGCAATATGAAAGCAACGAAGTTGCAATAACCCCCAAGCATTGAAATGCTAATACCCTTGTGTAAATATATAACCCGTTAACATAGATAAGCTTTCCGTCTGTCCGCTTCTTTCGCGCCGCCCCGCCTTCGCGCCGACCGCCGTATGCCCGCTTGAGTTAAGGTTGCAGCATCGCGCCCTACCCCCCGCACCGCCCAAAAGTGACTCTCGAAAGTGGTTTTCGTCGTTATATATACTGCTATGAGTATTTAAATTTGGAGTTATGTCAAGTCAGGGGAAACAAAGGTTTTTAATTTTTGATCAATTATCACAAGATTTGCTTCAAAAAAGGCATGAACAGTTACCGCAGATTTAAATCCAAGAGAAGCGATCAACCTGTATTAGCTCTAACATCTGTGAGAAATGGGCTAGTAGGTGAGTGTCTCCCTGCACCATGCTGCAACAAGGTCACTCCCGGATCTGTACTACTGGAGAGAAAGAAGACAGCTAGTTCATTGAAAATGTACAGATGAGTCAATTTAAAGGTGAGATGCCGGAGGGGCAGGTGCATTAAGTGCACTATTTTATCATTTTAAGATGAGATGCCAGAAGGACATCTCTAGATCAATATATATTTCAACTGAGGTGCCTGAGGGGCTTTATATATTTCAAGTGAGATGCCAGAGAGACATCTCCATGAGATGTAACCGCTGCTGGTATTACAATTTATTATCACGTCTTTTTTCTCTTTTCTCGAAGGGAAGAAGATAAAAAAAGAGAGTAGCCTCGTGTCGACAATGTCCTTCCATATGAAGATACTCACCGATATAACAGATGGATCTTTTTTTTTCATCCCCATTTCTCTCCTTTCTTTTCTCTCACGACAGGGCGGCAAGAAAATTAAAGATAAAATACCATTGCGTCGGCAATGTCTCTCCGTAGGAGGATACTCATTGCCTAACAATGGATGATATCTGTCGAATCTACATCGTACCGTAGAGTTGAGCAAGATCTCCCCATGGTGCGGCATCGATTTTCGCATATCATGGGTGTAGGGGTGAGCCGCCATTGCGGTTCCTCGATAAGCGTCACTGGGGCGACGGCAGACTTCACCCGCACAGTTTGTCGACTCAACGTCGTACCTTAGAGTTGAGCAACGCTCTCCTTCTGGTGCGGTTTGATTTTCGCATAGCATGCGGTGTGAGGGTAAACCGTCGATGCGGCTTCTCAGCAAGCGCCGCTGAGTAGCCACAGAATTCCCCCGCTCTGATTCGTAATTGTTATCTATCTTTCTCCTTTCCCTCCTCTCTTTTCTCTCCCGCAGGAAGGGTAGAGAAGTGAAAGAAAAATACCATTGGGTCGGCATGGGCTCTCCGTAGAAAAATACTCATTGCCTCAACAATAGGTGATATCTGTCGAATCTACGTCGTACCGTAAAGTTGAGAAAAGCCCTCGTCCTGGTGCGGGTTCAATTTTCGAATATCATGGGGTATGGGGGTGTCGCCGGCAGACTTCACCCTCACTAGTTCGCAATTTTTTCTATCTCCCCTCATTTTTCTCCTTTCTTTCCTCTCCCACAGGGAGGGTAGAAAAGTAATAGGAAAAATGCTATCGTGAAGGCAAGATTCCACCGTAGGAAGATATTCATTGCCTCCAGCAATGGATGATACCCGTTGAATCTAGACCGTATCACAGTGTTGAGCAGGAGCTCTCCTCTTGATCCGGGTTCGATTTTCGTCTATCATGGGCTGCGGTGGTGAATGCTGGCACCGTACCACACAAGAATAATAAAAATTAAGAGAAAAAATATATGGCATCCCTCCGCATCGAGTCGAGCAAGCACTCCTCTTAGGAGGTGTCACATTTCAGAATACCATCGTCCCTGCATCTGCTTGTCCCGTTAGGACAACAGACGGGGGGAGTCGCTTCAATGAGTGTATTCGAGTACCTACTACTCGAGTATTTGTATACGAGTCGCTTCAATAAGTGTATTCGAGTACCTGCTACTCGAGTATTGGTATGGGAGTCACTTCAATGAGTGTATTCGAGTACCTGCTACCCGAGTATTGGTATGGGAGTCGCCTCAATGAGTGTATTCGAGTACCTGCTAGTCGAGTATTGGTATGGGAGTCGCTTCAATGAGAGTATTTTCAGTACCTGCTACTCAAGTATTGGTATGGGAGTCGCTTCAATGAGTGTGTTCGAGTACCGGCTACTCGAGAATCAGTATGGGAGTTGCTTCAATGAGTGTATTTTCACTACCTGCTACTCGAGTATTGGTATGTGAGTCGCTTCAACGAGTGTGTTCGAGTACCTGCTACTCGAGTATTAGCATGGGAGTCACTTGAGTGTATTCGAGTACCTGCTACTCGATTATTGGTATGGGAGTCGCTTCAATGAGAGTATTCGAGTACCTGCTACTCGAGTATTGGTATGGGAGTCGCTTCAATGAGTTTATTCGAGCACCTGCTACTCGAGTATTGGTATGGGGGTCGCTTCAAAGAGTGTTTATGCAATGAACTAGGAGGCAACGATAGTTTCTACAATAGAGTATCGTAAGAAGGCATCTTCACCGAGAGAACCTACAAGAATAGTACATGTGATGCGTGTTTCTGCAACGAGTACATGTGATTAGAATTCCAGCATTAATGCAATCTGCAATGATAAGTTGAGATGAGAGTAAATGCAATCAGAGTACAATGCGAAATTCTGTGATGAAAATACATTTGTTCATTTTACGCTATTTGACGGGCACAAATTACGGATTCAAGTCGATAGGTCTTGCGTCTGTGTTTCCCTCAACAGTTTTCCATATAGTAAATCATTAGTTTATTATGTAGGTTGAAAAGGTTACAAGTAACAGATTTAGTTCATTAGAATACGCCCTCAACAATTAAAAATAGATTTCAGTAAGGAAAAAAATCAGTTTCAAGTTATAACGATAGGAATTTAAACATGGTTGAATATGGGTTCACATTTCGGTATTTTTTGTCTAATCAGGTTCTTATTGCACAAATGAAATTGTTTTTGGCTCTTCTGAGGGTACGTTTTCCATGATTGGGTACGTTACCAACTTGAAACCTCGTTACATGCTTTATTCAGCCAATAATAACACGAGTACTTATACCAATGACAGAAAGACAAAACAGTTTATGTCATGAAGGACTGGTTGATCGATTTCCTGTTTCAAGGAATTCATTCTACTTTTGTGTTACTGATATTAGCTTTGATTTGGACACCTTCTTTGAGAGGCTTGGAACTTCTTTTTCCAACAAGATAAGTCCTATTTCGTCCTCCTTGCTGTTTTGATTATCAATAGAATCAATGTGTGCTATCTCCATGTCATTTCAGTGTTTGTCCAGAGTCTTTAATTGTGTTCAGTGCCAACTATATGCAGGATGGTAAGTTTGTAATGACTTATAATCTAATCAATTAGATTTGAGCTCCATGCAATGACTAAGCTGAATTACCGATGCATTTTGAACAGATATTATTTCAAATATAAATCTCAAAGTAATTTTCAGCGAAACAAAATCACAACTTATCTGAAAAAGATTATTATTATGGAGATTGGACGACGAAATCCATTGTTTATAAGTGTATTGGTTGGCCAAATATATGTGTCTGCAAAAAAAAATTGTCTACCCTCGTTGTTTACACACACTTTTTTGATCAGTTGTGATGGACAGCGCAAAAACTTCATTCGAGCACGATATTTTTAATTTTAATACTTTTTCACAAGAGTATATGAAGGGATATATGATCAACATAAAACCTGGAAATAGAGTTCTTAAATTTTTTGTAAAAGTCACACCGTATATGGTGTTCTGAGAATGATGGAAAGCAATCTTTTCATCTTCCTGAATTCACTTAGTGCTGACACAAAAATAGGTTGACCCATATTATGCAGCGCGCGTTGCTAATGCCAAAGTCAAACTAACATTCACAAACACAAATACCCTACCACAATTTTCTTCATAAATGGACACCAAAAATGTAATTCGTAATTTTTCCAATTAAATTGCCATGATTGTTGAGACAAATCGTTTTTGTTTAATACTAATAAGAAGGCCATGTGTAAATAGATTAATCGGCGCTCTTACCAACAACCAAAGTATTTTATTGTTTCTGACAGTCAATTTTTTCTCAGTTACTTGTAAGCAGAAAACTCAGCTTGAACTACGAAATTGAATGACAGTCGATTTTGATGTTTGAAATGCCTAACGACGACATTATCTACGTGTGTCATTACTGGGGCAGCACGTTCAGGTTGCAAGGTCTTTCTACTGCTTAAATACTTGGTCAGATTGTAAGTCCTTGACCTGTTGGCCATATGACGATCTAAGATTTATAACATATTAACAACGCTTCATTTCATATTGAAAAAGCTAAATATATAATAGCACAGAAGCACTTCACCGACGTGTTTGGCAAAGCAAACTATTGTCAAACTTCCTTTTCTAATCCTTCCAAAACAGGCAAGGAGGCTGTTTAATGTTGCTTGTCTCCATAACGCACAGCACACAAACATCACTACCGAATTTCGTATTCTCTCCTGCTATCGCGGTCCTGTGGAGATCTCATTAGCCTTTGACTGACTCATCTCTGGCGAGACCGTTCATGGAGTGCGATTAGGAACAGAATTAACCGAAACAGCCCATTTTGTCTGTTAATTGGGATGTTGCGATCACTTTGAAATGCGCCCTGACTGCTGGGCTTCCTTTGATGGATTCCCAGACTGTTGGGCTCCTTGAGATGAAGACATATACTGTTGTGTTCGCTTAGACAGACGCCCAGACTGCTGGGTTTGTTCCGTTGGACGCCTAGACTGATGGACTTCCGTTGATCAAACCCCGTACTGTGTGGCCCCATTTGATAGATGTCCTGACTGTTGGGGCCACATTGGAGGAAGCCCAAATACGTGGGTTGCCTTTGATAGACGCCCATACTGTTTGGCTCCCATTAATGGATGCACAGGCTGCTGGGCTCCGTTTGATGAACGCTCAACCTACTGGTTTCCGTTTGATAGTCACCCAGACCCTTGTGACCATTTTGATGAGTGCTCAGCAAGTTTATCAGTCTATGGAATTGGCTTCCAGATTGGTGTGCTACTTATGATGGACGTCCAGACATCACGAGTCTAGTCGATAGACATGCAGACTGTTGTGCTGCTTTAGATGGACACTCAGATGGTGGGGCTGTCGTTGATGGACGCCAGATAGTTAGCTCCCTTAAATCGTCATACCGACTCATGAGCTATATTAGATGAATTCCTAGACTGTTTGATTTGCCATCAGACTGTTGGGCATCTTTAACTCAACGCCAAGACTGCTGAGCCTCCTTAGTTTGTAGATATGCCATAGTATTAATGTTAAAATGTAATTTTAATCAGGTTTATGTACCAGAATCAATGACGGTCGTTGTTCTACGGGGGTGCCTGCGATGACTCGCTTTGAGGCGCCGGTAGAAATGAGGCCCAAATAAAAAAAATCAAGTTTGTATAATATAAATAAAGAAGAATATTTATATAGACAGCAATCAACAGTGGTGCAATCCGAAGCAGTCTCCGGCTCTTATTTTCAGAACGGGTATGCTAGTGCATAAATATGATAATATTTGTTTAACGCAAACTTGCAAACTAGTTCCCATTTTTATACATATGTTGCCAAACGATAATTTTGCCTCGTTCGAAACAACTTATAAGAGTTATGGTCAGGATATCCTCCCACCATTGCTTACTGTTATTTCCCCATGACACAGAAATTACGTTACCAGGGTCGTCTAAACAGTACCAACGGAAACGATTGAGAATTGACTCATTCATTTGCTATAAATTATACTACAACGCTCAAAAATTCCTGTAGCCGTCAAATCAAACTTGGTACTTATCTTTCGAAACATTGCATGGACCCCAAGTAGAGATAGCCATGTCTGTGTCACACAACCTATTGTAGGGGCTGTGAGGCAACACAGTGTAGGGACTGTGGTGACAATCCAATGTTACGTCTGAGAGGGGAACCCAATGATATGACTGTGAAGGAACACAATGTCAGGACTATGAGGGGAACAATAATTGAAGGGATTAAGATGTTAACAATAATTGAATGGACTGAGGTGAACAATAATTGAAGGGATTGTGAGGTGAACAATATATGAAGGGACTCTGAGGTGAACCATAATTAAAGGAACCGTAGGGTGAACAAAATTGAAGGAACTGTGAGTTGAACAATAATTGAAGGGACTGTGAGGTTAACAATAATTGAAGGGACTGTCACCTGAGCAATAATTCGAAGAACTGTGAGGTTAACAATGATTGAAGGGATTGTGAGGTGAACAATTATTGAAGGAATTGTGAGGTTAACAATAATTGAAGGGATTCTGAGGTGAACAATAACTGGAGGAACAGTGAGGTTAACAATAATTGAAGGGATTCTGAGGTGAACAATAACTGGAGGAACAGTGAGGTTAACAATAATTGAAGGGATTGTGAGGTGAACAATTATTGAAGGAACTGTGAGGTTAACAATAATTGAAGGGATTGTGAGGTGAACAATAATTGAAGGGACTGTGAGGTTAACAATAATTGAAGGGACTGTCAGCTCAGCAATAATTGGAGGAACTGTGAGGTTACCAATAATTGAAGGGACTGTGAGGTGAACAATAATTGAAGGGACTGTGAGGTTAGCAATAATTGAAGGGACTTTGAGCTGAGCAATAATTGGAGGAGCTGTGAGGTTAACAATAAATGAAACAATTGAAGGTGAACAACAATTGAAGGAATTGTGAGGTCATAAGTAATTGTAATGACTGTTAGTGGAACCCAATGTCCAGACTTGAGGGGAACCCAGTGTAGGAACTGTTAGGGGAACGCAATGTAGATACTGTTAGGAGAACCCAATGTCGGGACGTTAATGGGAACATAAAGTTGTGACTCTGCAAGGAACCCAAGGTAGAGACTGTGAGGTGAACCTAGTGCAAGTAATGTGAGGGAAACCTATAGAAGGTTCTGTGAGGGGACCTTATCGTCGATACCGTGAGGGGAACACATTGTAAGTACTGGAAGGGAAACCCATTGTAGGGACTGTAAGGGGAACCCATTAAAGGTACTTCGAGGGAAACTCATTGAAGGAAATCTTAAGGAAACTCATTGTAGTGACTGAGAGTAGGACCAATTTCAGGTACTGTGATGGGAACCCATTGTGGGTAATGTGAGGAAAACCAATTGTTGGGACTGTGAGGGGAATCCATTGTAGTTACTGTGAGGGGAACGCATTGTAGGTGCCGTGGTGGGAACCCATCGAAGAGTCTGTGATGGTAACCTATTGTAGGTACAGTGAGGGGAACCCATTGTAAGTACTGGAAGGTAAACCCATTGTAGAGACTGTGAGGGGAACGCATTAAAGGTACTTCGAGTTGAACTCATTGAAGGACCTCTGAATGAAACCCATTGTAGTGACTGTGAGGGGAACCTATTGCAGGTACTGTGGTTGGAACCCATCGTAGAGACTGTGAGGGTAACCTATTATAGGTACTGTGAGGAGAACCTAATTGTAGGGACTGTGAAGGGAACCTTTTGCAGGTACTGTGGTTGAAACCCATTGTAGGGACTGTGAGGGTAACCTATTGTAGGTTCTGAAAGGGGAACCCATCGTGGAGACTGTGAGGGTAACCTATTGTAGGTACTGTGAGGAGAACCCATTGTAGAGACTGTGAGGAGAACCTATTGCAGGTACTGTGGTTGGAACCCATCGTAGAGACTGTGAGGGTGTCATCACCTCTCGATCACAACACAGCATCATCAGCTCCCGAGCACAACGCACCGACATCACCTCGCGACCACAACACAGCTTTATCGGCTTCCGATTACAACACAGCGTCATCAGTTCTCGATCACAACACAGCGTCATCATATGTAGATCTCAACGCAGAGTTGTCGGTTCCAAAGTAAACACAGAGTCATTTCCTTTCGATCACATCACAGCGTTACCGGCTTCCGATCACAACACAGCGTCATCACATGTCGATCACAACACAGCGTTGCCGGCTACCGAACAAACACAGTGCCATTTCCTCTCAATCACAACATAGCGTTACTGGCATCTTATCACAACACAGCGTTATCGGCTCCCAGGCGCAACGCAGCGTCATCATCACTCGATCGTAACACGGCGTTATCGTCTGCCGACCACAGCATAGTGTCATCAGCTCGATCACAACACAGCTTCATCAACTTTCGATCAGAAGAGAACGTCATCAGCTCTCCATCAGAGAACAGCGTCATCAGCTCATGACAGAGCCATTACCTCTTGATGACAACACAGCGTCATCAGTTTATAACAGAGTCATTACCTCTTGATGACAACACAGCGTCATCAGCCTTCGCTGTCAACACAGAGCCATCATATCTCGCTCAAAAGATCGGCACACAGCGTCAGCAGCGCTTGACTGCGATGTTGTTCAACCCTCTGCAATTCTGACTCGAGCTGTTATGTGGTTCAGTGACCATGTATTACTGCTTATCACACATATGTCGACACGTATTCTTAGCTAGGATGATATACACCTGTTCGTTAGATTTGTTTAGTTCACCTTAATTACAACAGAAATATTGCACCGCGACATTGTTGATGTACCGACAGGCCTCAAATACACTTCATTTACCCATAAGTCAAATTTATTTTAAAAAAACTAAGCAAAAACTGCGCCATGACATAAAAAGCCCCTTCACATGACCATGTCTATGTGGTAGGGTGGTCACCCGTAGCTAACTAATGATCAACAGGCTCAAGAAATATTTTTTGAGACCTCTTTTAGACACTGTTTACCCAACATTAGAGCCACTTTGTTTCCAACTTTTTTTCCTGTAGAAATAATAATTATTCAATCATCAATGATTGCATTCACATAATAAAGGCATCCACATAACTAATAACACGAACAGCTGCCGTGACACATTAAACCCCAATGCCTTTAATACGATCTCTTTTGTGAGTCAGAATCCATAAAGGCCGCTTACATCACCGGCGTTCGAAGATCAACCTTTGCAATATGAACATGTCATCCACTCCTTCGTAGTCCGTTTTTGACCGGATACAATTACATATTAATTTATACGCATGTGAATTCTGTGTTTTGAATAAAAACGCGTAAAAATGATTACGCGTTTCTCTGGTACGCAAATATATCCAATTTGCTGGCATTAGAATAAAAAGAAGAGGAGAACGGAAAGTTGAACTAATTTTGTGAGGTTGATCGTGTGAATGGGAAAAATTTCTGATATCTTTGTATCCAATTCGTCTGACAGCATAACCATACCTAACAATCTCCGATTGGATGAAACTTGTTCAGTTTTTCCTCTTTCAGTTGTTGCAAGTGCACGATCCCTGCTCAGTTCTTGACGACGACAATTCTTGTTTACGGTGCGAATTATTTGATTCCATCGGCAGCAATTTGGAAGATTCAAATTCTGACTAACGAAGATCGTTGCATCGCCTTTGCGCATTTCGAATACCACTAAACAAGCAATGCGGCAGATTCCAAAACGCCTGTTGACAAGGCTTTCCTGATGTGGCATATTCAGGCATTGGATAGATTTGTGAGGCAAAATGTTTGTAATTGCATGTGTATTTTCATATGTTTCGAGGGCAGATAAATTATATCGAATCACGAAATACATTTACCAGCAATTTTGTATCAACTGTAAATCTATACGCCTAAACTTCAAAGACCTACAGTGGACAACTATCTGCTTGTTATAACAGTATTGTATTTATAATTGTATTACATTATATTTTCTATGAAAACGCAGATTGTGTTTCAAAAATGACCGGGTGACAGTATTTTATAATAGTAAAGAAGTGATTTCAATTAAGACTTTTTGAATCTCCATTGAGTAGGAAACGTGGGTATTGAATTCAGCTTGCTTCACGCTGATTCTGTAAGCAGTATATATGTCTGCGAAACGATAATTTTATCCGGTCTACGGGATTTTGCACCTAACATTTTACCGGGGTATTGCATACAACTTGACTCAACCGGGCGTACGGGGGTTCGCGCAGAAACGGGGGCGGGGACGGAGGGTACCGGAACTGGTTTGGTGCCCGAGTCCGCTAACGGACGGGGGGGGGGAGGGGGGGGGGCAAAGCGGAAGGGGGACGGTCGAAGTCAGACAGGCGGCTAACGGATGACTCATTATGATGAATGGATGGACAGCTTTCGGATTATTCATATGGTATGTTACTAGGTTATATTTATTATTAGTTTTTTTATATGTTAATAGGTTATATAAATAGAACGTTTACGCACTACCTCTGGTGTTCGCATTTCACCGGGGCATTGCATGCACCCTTGTCTCATTCGGATGAATTTACGGACGGATGAACGGACGGATGGACGGACAGCGTTCGGAAATTCATTGGCGTGGTTTATGTTTTGAACATATTAATTTTTATTGTATTTTGAAATATATTGTATTTTCTTCTTTGGATGGTTGTAGTGGAGTATAATTGGTCACTAACTATTGCTCGTTATGTATATTTATTCGATTCTGGTATGAATAGTGTTAAAGCAAGTTTTCTGGAGGGGGGATTGGTACGGTAGAGAAACCCCTCTAAGTAGAAAGTTGGATGCACTCCTGGAAAACTATGTGAGTTCGCTCTTGCCTGTTCCTTGTCTTATCAATTTGTTTCCGTGGCACGTTTGCTACGTTGTGAGTGTAAATATCGTTATTTATTTATGGTTTGTTTATTGTTTCTATATATTTTTTTATGAGGATATATATGTGGGTATTCTTATCTAGTTGTGGTATATATGACTCATTCGATGCTTGATTGGTGGGTTCGTAGTCGTTGGGGGGTTGGGATATTTTTGTCTGTTCTGTTCATTTATCACTATACATTCTTTTATAGGATTAGTGTGGTAGGTATGTCTTATAACTCAATTTGCTGCCTTAGTGTGCGAACGGCCCTGTACGGTACCAGCCTGATAGTGAATTTTAGGCAATGTTTCGCATCTTCCAGACTATTTCAGCCATATTTGGTAACAGAATTTTGGTATTTTGGTATTATATATGTATACATATATATAGCTATATAACATTTTGGTGTTTTATATGTTTATATAACATTCTGTTACGATTTAGCCGTGGTTACTTTAGTTAAAGAGATGTTAATTTAACCCTGTTTTGGACTGAGTTGAGGCTTATTTCATCAGATTGTTGCATGTACTATACCGTATTTACATAGAAGTATTCCTATTCACATTTCTTGTTTGTTTAGTTTCATGCTAGTTCATTCTCCTTCATCACGGTTTCAATATATGTTTTGTATATGATAGAGAATTCTTCTCCTTGCTTTGTTATAAATCGTGAGTTTTAGTATAGGTCTTTCTGTTTTGTATGTTCTCTGTTGAATTCCCATCTTCAATTCAATCTGTTTATTATTTATACATATCGGAATATATCACGTTTGTATATACGCATCTCGAGTATGCCTTCAGTTCTGGTATCCATTCCTTATAAAAGACGTTCTTAAACTTGAGAAGGTTCAACGTAGAGCTACCAAACTCCTCCCCTCGCTGCGGAATAAATCGTACGAAGACAGGCTTTGTGAACTCAATCTTTATTCACTAGAGAAATGTCGAGTTAGAGGCGATATGATAGAAGTGTGGGAGATTATGGAGGGTAAGGAAAACGTCGACCAAGCGAGCCTTTTAACTCTAGATACAAACGGAGTGACTAGGAACAATGGATACAAAATCGTTGGGAAACGTTTCTCACTCGACATCACGCGCATTTTTTTCACGTATAGAGTTGTCGAAGAATGGAACAAACTTCCAGCGGAGGTTGTAAACAGCGGTACAATCGAAACGTTTAAGTCGCGGCTCGATAAGTTCTACATCAATCGCCGATAAATAGCTTAACCGTTCCATTTCTTGATTTTATAAATAAAAACATGAATAGCCCACGAAGCTCTCTTAGACGTTCTATTTCAAAACTAATCATCTTGCTACCAAAAGGCAACCTAGTTTAGGCAAATATGCCTCTTAGACGTTCTACTCCAGAACTTATTATCTTGTTACCAGAAGGCAACCTAGTAGGAGCCAATAGGCCTGTTGTTGTCTTTCTACACTTGTAAACACTTGTAGACCATTCCCCAACAACAACAGGCCGTTTACATTTTTCACCATCTCCTCCTTCCCGGTCTCCCCCTCCTCACCCTCATTCCCTCTAACCAAAACCTATTTTTGTTCATCTCAAAATTTGGCCACAACATGCCTCTCCACTTAGCATCAGTGTGTCTCATAGCATTCCTCGCTACCCGCTCCACCACTTCTTTCTACAGTTGCGATAGGACATCACTAGCATCTCTTGCATCCACTCGTCAGAGGCTCTTCGCTTCAACACTACCGCCAGTGACGGTAGCGCTACACCGTGTATGCTACATCCTGCTACACCAGCATACACGGTGGACACCACGCATCTCTAAGCGACTACCATCGTTCTGCAGCATTACCTAGGTCTTTCTCTCTCACATATCATGGTCCTCATTGAGCGCCTGCTGAAACTCCTCAGCTCTTTTTGCTACATACAGTTCGCTCACCTTCACACTACTTATCCTCCTCCTAACATTTTTTTGTTCCCCTTTCACCTACTCTTCATTCTTAATCTATCTTCCATAATTCGATGGTCAGACATTCCTCCACCATCCCCTCTCAGCCCCCGCATATTCCTCGAAATCAAAAGAAAAGTTATCAGCGCTCTTGAAACCACTGCAACATAGGTCATCATTACACATCTGTACTTCTGGTTATTTATTTTTTAAACAAGTTGTTACATACCAGCCGCTCAGTCTCCATGCACAAGCCTATCAGTTTTTCTTCTCTGTATTTTATATCGAGAACACCAGTCTTCCCAAGCACATTATCTACGACTTCATATCCAACTCTTGCATTTAGGTCCCCTAGTACCCCCACGTTGTATCGACATCCTGAACTCTTAATATACTCACAAAATATTAATCCAAAAATGCTCCTTCTCCCAATCTCCCCTCGCTACCTGGTCCGTAGCTACGACTACACCCACACACACATACCCACACATACACACACACACACACACACACACACACACACACACACACATATA
>SDVV010018093.1:0-13841 GCA_016164225.1 Gammarus roeselii
TATATGTATATAAGAATACTGTTTACGTTTATATGTGATGGACCGGAAACCAAAATCTGCGCATATTTGACATCCGCATTCGCAGCTGCAATTCGTCATAGTGCTTATATTTGCATCCGCATCCACCCATAAAGGATGTTGATATCATGCGGATGTGTATTGGAAAAGTGACCGAAGTCCCATGTTCCACGAGTCAAGCATAGCGCAGAACCACAGCATTATTTGTCGGTACGTTCAATAAATGTCAATAACATTATTTTTCAGTAGGCATAAATCCTGCTAATCACCAGACATGATCAATCATGACGATCAAGGCAAGCTCAATTTGAGCACGGCAATTTTCTCGTTCATCCATTCCCAACAACATTTAAATGAAGACTGACAGTGGTTTCACCGTGATGACTGGCATTGGTTTCACTATGATGACTGACATTGGTTTCACTGTGATGACTGACAGTGATTTCACTGTGATGACTGACAGTGATTTCACTGTGATGACTGACAGTGGTTTCACTGTGATGACTGACAGTGGTTTCATTGTGATGACTGACAGTGGTTTCACTGTGATGACTGACAGTGGTTTCATTGTGATGACTGGCAGTTGTTTCACTGTGATGACTGATAGTGGTTGCATTGTGATGACTGACAGTGGTTCCACTGTGATGACTGACAGTGGTTTCACTGTGATGACTGGCAGTTGTTTCACTGTGATGACTGACAGTGTTTTCATTGTGATGACTGACAGTGATTCCACTGTGATGACTGACAGTGGTTTCACTGTGATGACTGACAGTGGTTTCACTGTGATGACTAGCAGTGGTTTCACCGTGATGACTGACTGTGGTTTCACTGTGATGACTGACAGTGGTTTCATTGTGATGACTGCAGGTGTTTCCCTGTGATGACTGACAGTGGTTTCATTGCGATGACTACCAGTGGTTTCATTGTGATGACTGACAGTGGTTTCATTGTTATGAGTGACAGTGGTTTCATTGTGATGTCTGACAGTGGTTTCACTGTGATGACTGACAGTGGGTTCACTGTGATGACTGACAGTGGTTTCATTGTGATGACTGACAGTGGTTTCACTGTGATGACTGACAGTGGTTTCATTGTGATGTCTGACAGGGGTTTCACTGTGATGACTGACTGTGGTTTCACTGTGATGACTGACAGCGGTTTCAATGTGATGACTGACAGTGGTTTCACTGGGATGACTGACAGTGGTTTCACTGTGATGCCTGACTGTGGTTTCACTGTGATGACTGACAGTGGTTTCATTGTGATGACTGCAGGTGTTTCCTTGTGATGACTGACAGTGGTTTCATTGCGATGACTACCAGTGGTTTCATTGTGATGACTGACAGTGGTTTCATTGTTATGAGTGACAGTGGTTTCATTGTGATGTCTGACAGTGGGTTCACTGTGATGACTGACAGCGGTTCCATTGTTATGAATGACAGGGGTTTCATTGAGAAGACTGACATTGGTTTCACTGTGATGACTGACAGTGGTTTCACTGTGATGACTGACAGTGGTTTCAATGTGATGACTGACAGTGGTTTCACTGTGATGACTGACGGTGGTTTCATTGTGATGTCTGACAGGGGTTTCACTGTGATGACTGACTGTGGTTTCACTGTGATGACTGACAGCGGTTTCAATGTGATGACTGACAGTGGTTTCACTGGGATGACTGACAGTGGTTTCACTGTGATGACTGACAGTGGTTTCAGTGTGATGACTGACAGTAGTTTCACTTTGATGACTGACAGTGGTTTCACTGTGATGACTGACAGTGGTTTCATTGTGATGACTGACAGTGGTTTCATCGTGATGACTGACAGTGGTTTCACTGTGATGACTGACAGTGGTTTCACTGTGATGACTGACAGTGGTTTCACTGTGATGACTGACAGTGGTTTCATCGTGATGACTGACAGTGGTTTCACTGTGATGACTGACAGTGGTTTCATTGTGATGACTGACAGTGGTTTCATTGTGATGACTGACAGTGGTTTCATTGTGATGACTGACAGTGGTTTCACTGTGATGACTGACAGTGGTTTCACTGTGATGACTGACAGTGGTTTCACTGTGATGACTGACAGTAGTTTTTTTGTGATGACTGACAGTGGTTTCACTGTGATGACTGACAGAGGTTTCATTGTGATGACTGACAGTGGTTTCACTGAGATGACTGACAGTGGTTTCATTGTGATGACTTTTTTGTGGTTTCACTGTGATGACTGACAGTGGTTTCACTGTGATAACTGACAGTGGCTTCATTGTGATGACTGACAGTGGTTTCATTGCGATGACTGACAGGGGTTTCATTGCGATGACTGACAGTGGTTTCATTGTGATGACTGACAGTGGCTTCATCGTGATGACTGACTGTGGTTCCATTGTGATGACTGACAGTGGTTTCACTGTGTGACTGACAGTGGTTTCACTGTGATGACTGACAGTGGTTTCATTGTGATGACTGACAGTGAAACGTACATCACTGGCCTTTGCTACACATACAGACATACAGCTGAATCACCCAAGTCGGAGGGAGGCCGACTAGGCCCCCCTTCGACTTGATGTCTATCATCAAAAAAGTAATTAGCAAATGAAGAGACATTGTTTATTTGACTAGGTTTTATTGTTCAATAGTGTAATGATTTTGGAAAATAACCGCATATGCATTCAGATCCTAGCGGATGTCATATTTAATATCCACACCGGCAGCCACCGATGTCAAAATTACAATATCCGCATCCATTTCCGCATCCACGAATGCCCAAATTTGACATCCGGCCCATCACAAGTGTATATTATATTGTATTACATTGTACCCCATTTCTTTGATACATTTATAATATTATACTTGAGTTTGTACTTTTTATTTGTTCGTTCTATGGCTCTATTTGCTTAATATTTTTTATCCTGTGACGTAATAGATATGCTCCTCGCTAACTCCTCCGATCTTGTTCCATCTTCTCAGGTGGACGGGAGATTGATCAACACCGGCTTCGGCTTGCGCTGGAGCCCTTCAGACCACTCGGCTCATAAGTCTCCCCACCACTACTCCAAAGCCTCCCAACCCCACCGAAAAGGAGGGTCAACCTCCCTCCACCAAAAAGCATCCTCTCACGACGACACATCCCCCTTAAATCACCCTGATTCTAGGTCACAAAACACACAAGGAAACTCGGTTTCCCCATTTGGTCCGTCTTCTTCTTTCGAGACAACGGGGGGCACTGGGAGAGGAGAAGGAGGAGGGGGAGGACATAAGAGCCCATATCACAACAGTACCGCCAGGACCGTTGGCAAGAAGCCTTTCGTGGTCTCTGGTGGACCGTTCCACTACCGATACTCTTTGAGTCACATCACCCTGAGATGGTCTGGTTCCAGCACCGGCTCTGAGCACAGCCTCCAGAACAGCTTCTTTCCGGCAGAGGTCAGTGTCTGACTTTTTTACCCTACATTTTTTGATGCAATTGACATTTAGTTCATCTAGCTAGTCTGGAATAGACAGCTCCTTCCTAGTCGGAATTATTGGAAATCTTTATTCCTATTTTTTTTATGAATTCTATAACACGTTCACAGAAACAGCTTGAAAATGGGCTTCGTTGTTTTATGGCTTACTCTGAACTTCATCTTTCAGAATAATAGGGCTTGAATAAATGAATATTCTATAAAAAAAGAATTGGATACTAGAAGTGCACATTATATTTACTTATGGTAGGCGTAACTGAGATAGTGAAATGAAGCTTGATTACAGAATCAATATCCTGTTATATTGTTCAAGGTAAAAAAATGCATGTTCCGTCTGATGCTGTCGATGGGAAAACGTGTGACGAGTTGAGGAAATGTATTTATCAAACTAAAGTGACATCTGTAAATTCAAAGTACACAAGCTAGTCCTAGTTTGTGTGTCTCGCATAAAATGATATAATCGGATTGTAATAAACAGATTTTTTTTATCCTGAAGTAGGTGATTTGGTGCAATAAAATGAAATTAATATTGCTGCATGGGTAAATATACTTTAGAGCGCGTATGTCATATGTAATCTCTGCAATAAACCTGCTGTACGCGAATACACCTGCTATACGCAAATACATCTGCAATACGCAAATACACCTGCTGTACGCACATACACCTGAAATACACCTGCAATACGCAAATACACTCCTAAATGAATATAAGAAATCCATTACGAGAGCTGAACAGGACAGTGCGTTGCCTGTTACTCCCGTTATTATCGAGGTAATATTTGAGAAAAAATCGAAGGAAGTCTAGCTTTATCTTTTCTCGCGGGTTATTCGTATCATAATAATAGTGATGCCTACACCAAAAAGTTGTTTATTAAAGTGCAGAGATGGCACCCTCTGACCAAAATAATTTGTTGTAAAATAACATAGATAGTGAAACATCAGTTGCAAACACCGTGGAGTTTTATGCAGGTTTTTTCCTGCATTCGGTCTCTTGATTGCCAAAAGGTTTCACAGAAGATAAAATATTGCGATACATATTAAAAATACTGGCATAAACAGGTCGCTTCAATACAGTTGACAGTGATTGATATCACGTCTGTAAGCGTATTCACAGGGTAGACCTGCTGATAGCAACAACCGCCTGTGTCCAATAATGGTCACCAACGCTTGCAGATGAAATAGGATATCACGAGAGCGCGCAGGGCACAATGTTCTACAATGTTAACAATATCCTTTGCATTTAGACCACTTTCCCTTCATGCCTATTATTTAATGTGACCTTAAGCAAAGCTAAGGGACCGAGAAGACTAGGGGTTATCGGCACCCCACATTTGAAGGTGATCTGCATACCTCAACGGAAGGTGATTAGCAGAACACACCTGAAGATGATAGGCAAACTTTACCAGGAGGTGATTATCAGACTTCACCTGAAGGTGATTATCACACTTCTCGTGAAGGTGATTGGCTCACGTCACCTGATGGCAACTGACGCAGCTCTCCCAAATGTGATTGGCTCACCCCACAAACGTTAGTCATTACTGTCATAATGACATCTATTCAAACTCAAACAGTAGGAATACTGATGCTTCGGAGTCAGAAACAACAGTAGGAATACTGATGCTTCAGAGTCAGAAACCACAGTAGGAATACTGATACTTCAGAGTCAGAAACAACAGTAAGAATACTGATGCTTCAGAGTCAGAAACAACAGTAGGAATACTGATGCTTCAGAGTCGGAAACAACAGTAGGAATACTGATGCTTCAGAGTCAGAAACAACAGTAGGAATACTGATGCTACAGAGTCAGTAACAACAGTAGGAATACTGATGCTACAGAGTCAGTAACAACAGTAGGAATACTGATGCTTCAGAGCCAGATACAACAGTAGGAATTCTGATGCTTCACTTCAGAGTCAGATATAACAGTAAGAATACTGATGCTTCAAAGTCAGAAACAACTGAAGGAAGACTGTAGGAATACGGATGCTTCAATGTCAGAAACAACAGTAAGAATAGTGATGCTTCAGAGTCAGATAAATCAGTAGGAACACTGATGCTCCACTTCAAAGTTAGAAACAACAGTAGGAATACGGATGCTTCAGAGTCAGATACAACAGTAGGAATACTGATGCTTCAGAGTCAAATACAACAGTAGGGATACTGATGCTGCAGAGTCAGTATTCATGTGAAGCAGTATATACTGAAATGCACCAGTATACCGCTGGCTTTATTATAATTTTTTGACGTTTAGTAATGCGAACAGTCGACGCTTTTCGTTGCTATCGAGAGTATGTATCATCAGTTGAAAAAAATAAGAATGATATGAAAAATACTTTGCCCGACTCGTGCAGTACTCAACATCCTTCGCGAAAAGTTCTGCTGGGATGTGCTCTTCTTTTGCATGCTAATGTACGTAGTTCAATGTTGTCTCTATTTGATTTCGACATGTATTTGAAGAAATTTCATTGATTTAACTGCAATCATGAAATTAGTTTGCCTTGTAGCCGGGGCGTTAGAATCTTGCTACCGTAGCCAACGCGTGTCGTAAAAGGCGACTAAAATGGGCGGGGCGAAGGGGCTACGAATAGCTTTCTCTGTAAGACCTTTCCTCAAAGATGGCAAGACGAGCGGGGGGAGGAGAGGCTCACGCCTCTCCGAACCCTATTGTTAGGGTCGCTGAATGTGCGTGGCTGTAGTACGAATGATGTGAAGAGGAGGGAGATTGGTGAGATGTTTTTGAGGAGGAAGTTAGATGTGTTGGCGCTGAGTGAGACGAAGTTGAAAGGTAAGGGCGAATATGAGTTTGATGTAGTAAGTGGAAGAAAGTCTGGTGTTGAGGAAGGTTGAGCACGAGAAGGTGTGGTCTTGATATTGAGTGATCGGTTGGCTAGTAGCATTACTGAATGGAAGAAGGTGTCCTCAAGATTGATGTGGGTGAAAGTTAAGTTAGGCGTAGAAAGATGGGCATTTGTGAATGCTTACGGACCTGGCAGCGGGAGGAGAGAAGAGGAGAGGGAGCAATTCTGGACTGACCTGAGTGAATGAATTGAACGTTTTGGAGGTCAATTCAATGTAGTTGTACTAGGTGACCTCAATGCGAGAGTTGGAGATGTAGTGGTGGAGAGTGTGATAGGAAGGTATGGCGTTCCCGGTAGGAATGACGATGGATAAAACCTAATAGGTCTGTGAGTGGAGCAGGGTTGGTGGTCGGGAACAGTTTGTTTAAGAAACGAGTTATCCACAAGTTCACATGGGCAAGGATGGCCCGTGGTGCAGTGATGGAGAGAGCTCTGATGGATTTTGTGCTGATATGGAGGAGAGTGGTGGGGAGGCTGTTGGATGTGCCGGTGTTGAGAGGGGAGGGGGGAGGAGTGTCTGACCATCTGCTGATGGAAGGTAGATTAAGAGAGGGGCAGAGGTGGAAGGGCAACAAAAGAGTGGAAAGAGGAAGAGAGGTAGTGAAAGTGAGTGGACTGAATGTGAGAAGTAGAGCCGAGGAGTTCTAGCAGGCGTTGAGGGAAGAATATGACAACGTGAGAGGACAGGACCTGAGAGATGTGGAGGAAGAATGGGAGACGTTAAGGGATGCGTGGCTGAGATGTGCGAAGAATGTGTGTGGTGCGCGCCGTGTGGGCGGGTGCAGGAGGAAAAGCTGCGAGTGGTGGGACGAGGAGGTCAAACTGACGGTGGCACGGAAAAGAGGAGGGTTTGAGGAATGATTGCAGGTGAAGTCGGTGGTGGCTTATGAAAGCTATAAAGAGAGGAGAAACGAGGTGAAGCGGGTGGTGAGGAGAGACACAAGGGACGTTGATGCCAGGTGGGGCAGACGGTTGTGCAAGAATTTTGAGGAGAACAAAAAGATGTTCTGGTAAGAGGTTAAGAGGGTGAGAAAAGGAGACCGGAAATGAAGAAGTGGTGAAAGATGAAAACGGCCAGTTGTTGTTGGAAAGTAGTGATGTACGGTAGAGGTGGGCCGAGTATTTTTATGAGTTGTTGAATGTCGAAATTGACAGAAAGGCTGACATTGTTGCTGTGGGTGGTGGTGCTCGGATGCCAGTTTTGGGAGAGACTTGTGACGGACATTACCAGGGAAGAAAGAGGTGCAGGAGGCGTTGGAGATGATGTAAGCAGGAAAAGCCCTTGGCTTGGATGGTGTTGCGACCGAGTGCCCGAAGAGGCGTGGATTAACGATTGTCGAATGGTTGATGAGGTTACTGAATTTGTGTTTTGTGGTAGGCGTGGCACCGATTCAGTGGCGCAGTACCAGCATTGTTCCGCTGTATAAGGGCAAATGAGATAAAAATGAATGCTGCAACTCGAGAGGTATCGGTATGCTTTGTGTGGTTGGTAAGTTGTACGGGAGAGTGCTGATCAAAAGGATTAAAGACTATGGACTGTGCTATTGGAGAGGAACAGTGTGGCTTTAGGAGCGTTAGGATGTGTCGATCAGATTTTTGCAGTGAGACTGGTCTGTGAGAAGTACATTGCAAAGAGAAAAACGTGTTCTGGGCCTTAATGGATCTGTAGGAAGCATAAGACCGGATTGACATGGAAGCGCTGTGCAGGGTGTTGCGTTTGTATGGAGTAGGCGGACATCTGTTGAAAGCGGTGCTGAGTTTCTATGTTGTCAGCCGAGCATGTGTCAGAGTGGGAAGCGAGGTGAGCAATTGGTTCACAGTGAAAGTAGGACTTAGGCAAGGCTGCGTGATGTCTCCCAGGCTGTTCAACGTCTATATGGATGAAGTGGTCAGGGAGGTGAACGCGAGTGTGCTGGGTCGTGGCTTGGAACTGTTGGAAGTGAATTGGCGGAGTTGGTAGTAGAGCCAGTTGCTATTTGCGAATGATACGGCCCTGGTTGTGGATCCAGAGGAGATGCTGTGTAGGCTAGTGTCTGAGTTTGGTAGAGTGCGTGAGAGGAGGAAGCTTCGAGTGAACGTGGGTAAAATTAAAGTAATGAGACGCTCAAGGACTGTCGATGTGAACACAATTAGTGTCCCCCTAAATGGAGAGCTCTTGGAGGAAGTTCAGTGTTTTAAGTATCTGGGCTTCCATGTGGAGAAAACTAAACTAGTGGAAACTGAAGTGAAGGCGCGTGTGAAGGAGGTGTGTAAAGTGTTGGTTGCACTGAAGAATGTAAGAAGCTGTAAGACGTTGGGGATGGAAGCAAAGAGAGGGCTGTATGAAGGTGTTGTTGTCACAACTGTGCTCTACGGAGCTGAAACTTGGCGGATGAGAGCAGAGGAGAGAAGAAGGTTGAATGTTTTCGAGATGAAATGTTTGAGAAGCATGGCTGGAGTAACGCTGAGAGACCGGATCACCAACGACGTGGTTCGAAGCAGAACAGGGATGGTGAAGAAGTTGGAGGACAAAGTGGATTCGCGAGTTCTGAGAAGGTTCGGGCACATGGAGAGGATGGATGAATGGAGATTGGTGAAAAGGGTGATGAAGGCGGAAGTAAGGGGTCGCAGGTCTAGAGGTAGACCAAAGTTTGAGTGGATGAATGGCGTGAAGCAGGCGTTATGAAGGAGAGCTATGAATATGGAAGAAGCGAGACAGCGTGCAATGAACAGGCGTGAGTGGATAATGGTTGTGAATGGTTGATTTTGACGCTGCTCTGATGTGCTTTCCCGCCCTTGGCATCACGTAGTCAGGAGGGTCGCGGGTGGGGGGGGGTTGGGGTGGCGGCCATCATGACACGGCAGGGGTAAGCCAGTGAAAACTGTCGGGCCTTGCTGCTGACAACGGATCTTCGGACCGCACTCGTGACCCAGGGTGTGTGTTGCGGGGTTACCGGCTGGACCCTTTAGCACAAAAGGGCTAAGTTGTGTGAGTGTGAGCGTATGAGGGTGTGAGATAAGGCCTAGAGTCTGTATCTGTATCAGAGTTAGAAACAACAGTAGGAATACTGATACTTCAGAGTTAGAAACAAGTGTAGGAATAGTGATGCGTCAAAGTCAGTTGCAACAGTAGGAATACTGATGCGTCAGTCAGTAGCAGCAGTAGGAATACTGATGCTTCAGAGTTGGAAACAACAATATGAATACTGATGCTTCTGAGTGAGAAACAAAAGTAGGAATACTGATGCTTCATAGTCAGTAACAACAGTAGGAATACTGATGCTTCATAGTCAGTAACAACAGTAGGAATACTGATGCTTCATAGTCAGTAACAACAGTAGGAATACTGATGCTTCATAGTCAGTAACAACAGTAGGAATACTACGCGTTAGAGTCGGTGACAATAGTAGGAGTGCTTGTGCTTGATAGTCAGTGACAACAAAAGGAATACTGCTGCTTCCTGGTCAGTAACAACAGAAGGAATACTGATAGAATACGTCATGAATAAGATAGGTCAGGAATAGAATTGGTCAGGAATGGAATTGGTCAGGAATGGAATTGGTCAGGAACAAAAATGGTCAGGCACGGAATTGGTCAGAATGTGTCAGCCATGTGTTCAACTACAATACTTTACAATATTATAGTAAATTAACAGAACAAAATACGTATGCTATTTCAGAAACTTTTAGTGTGTTGTTGTATCAACACTTTAATATATTTTAATGAAATGAATGCACACAAATATATTTTATGAATAATGAAATACAAAGAAGCACCATAATTAAGAGAACACAACGGTTAGTTCACAGAACACAACGATTAGTTCACACTGCAACTTTAATTAATAGAACACAACGATTATTTCACAGTATTCAACGATTAGTTCACAGAATACAACGATTAGTTCACACTGCAACTTTAATTAAGAGAACACAACGATTATTTCACAGAATACAACGATTAGTTCACACAGCAACTTTAATTAAGAGAACACAACGATTAGTTCACAGAATACAACGATTAGTTCACACTGCAACTTTAATTAAGAGAAAACAACGATTAGTTCACAGAATACAACGATTAGTTCACACTGCAACTTTAATTAAGAGAAAACAACGATTAGTTCACAGAACACAACGAATAGTTCACACTGCAACTTTAATAAAGAGAACACAACGATTAGTTCACACGCATCCTTGTTCTACTATGAAGAACAATGAACGGTTGATGTGGTTATACCATATACTTCACATCGTCCTTCCATCAGAGTATACTTTCGAGCAATTCTATCATGATACAAATTACCACGCGTTCGAACAAAAAATATATTATTTCTGCATAATACGTTATAGTGTAGGCCTGCCTGAATTATGTGAACCCATTTGAGTTGGTTGTGTTGTCACCGAAGCCAAGCACTTGGCCGTTCTGGTGTAATAAATATAATTGAAAGAATGAGAAGAGTATGTTTCCTGTCTGGGAAACAATTCCTCAGACCCGGTGCATTATTTACACAGGCTTAGTTGGAGGGGCGCTGGGATTATCTATTTTCCTTCCCAATCAGGGACAATGCGCTCAGGGGTAATGGATCAATGGTTATGCGCTCAGGGGTAATGGATCAATGGTAATGCGATCAGGGGTAATGCAATCAGGGGTAATGGATCAGTGGTAATGCGATCAGGAGTAATAAATCAGTGGTAATGCGATCAGGGTTAATGTGAGGTCAGGGTAATGCGATCAGAGGTAATGCGATCAGAGGTAATGCGATCAGAGGTAATGCGATCAGAGGTAATGCGATCAAGGTTAATGCAATCGGAGGTAATGCGATCAGGGGTAGTGCGATCAGTGGTAATGCGATCAGGGGTAATGGATCAGTGGTAATGCGATCAGGGGTAATGCGATCAGGGGTAATGGATCAGTGGTAATGCGATCAGGGTTAATGTGAGATCAGGGTAATGCGATCAGAGGTAATGCGATCAGGGTTAATGCCATCGGGGGTAATGCGATCAGGGGTAGTGCGATCAGTGGTAATGCGATCAGGGGTAATGCGATCAGTGGTAATGCGATCAGTGATGATGCGATCAGGGATAATGAGATCAAGGTAATGTGATCAGGAACAATGCGATCACGAATAATACGACCAGGGTCAGCCCGATCAGGGACAGTGCGATCAGGAACAATGCGACCAGGAATATTGCGATCAGGAACAAAGCGATCGATACAATGCGATCAGGGATAATGCGATGAGGGTCAATGCGATCAGAGATAATGCGATCAGGAACAATGTGATCAGAAATGATACGATCAGATACAACGCGATCGGAGATAATGCAACTATCAATAGTGCAATCAGGGATATTTCGATCAGGGATAATGCGATCAGGGACAATACAATGTGACCAGGGACAATGCGAGCAGGACAATGCCAACGGGGATAATGCGATCTGGGACAATGCGGTAAGGGACAATGCGATCAGGGCCAATGTAATCAGGGATGATAAGATCAGGTACGACGCGATCGGAGATAATGCAAACATGGACAGTGCAATCAGGGATATTTCAATCAGGGATAGTGTGATCAGGGATAATTCGATCAGGGATATTGAGATCAGGGATAATTCAATCAGGGATAATGCGATCAGGGACAATGTGACCAGGGACAATGCGAGCAGGACAATGACAACGGGGATAATGCGATCTGGGACAATGCGGTAAGGGACAATGCGACCAGAAACAATGCGGTCAGTTATGATGTGATCAGTAACAATGCGATTATAGACAATGCGATCTCGAATAATGCGATCAGGGCTATTGCGATCAGGTATAATGCGAACAGGGGTATTGCGATCAGGGATAATGCGATCAGGGGTATTGCGATCAGGGATAATGTGATCAGGGACAATGTGATCAGGGACAATGCGATTAGGAACAATGCGTTCACGAACAATACGATCAGGGTCAGTGCGTCAGACATTTATTATTATTATTATTATTATTAGATCATTTATTTCCATCATCTGGCAATAGGTTTCCAATTTTTTAGAAACTTCATTATCAACTACGGTTTTTTCATTAATGAAAATGAGAGTTCAATTTGAATTTGTCACAGCTCCTCTCTATGGGCCGCCGGTTCGGATTACATGGAGCGAAATATTATTCACAATAGTATCATCTGTGCACATTCATCTGTGCACATTCAGAAAAAGTATATTTTGACAAAATAATTCCGACTACATAGCGTTGGAAAAACCAGTGACACGCGGGGTTGGAAAAATAAGAAATACTTGGGGTGGATAAATAACAAAATACATGGGTGTGGAAAATAACAAGTACATGGGGTGGGAAACCACGCATGAATGTGGTTTGAGTCCCAAGAACATGTGGTTGGGACATCAAAATGTGCTAACATATTGTAATGAGTAGTCTACATTATTGTACGATGACAAAGATGTGGATGGACGACGTGAGTTATACTGAAAATATGAATACAATATAGGGTTGGGAAATTGAAAAGCGCTAACATATTGTAAAAATGGGTCTAAGCCATTGTATTAATAATGTAGGGGTGAAAAGGCGACATAAGTTATACAAAAAAAAAATATACATAAAATACATTCCAAACAACTGAATATACAATATACACACTTCAAGATCGCTAGGAAATGATTAAATGATTGACAATCAGAATAATAGAATGCTGGAGCACACAAGTTGGATGAATATACTTCTGTTGTAGAAGACAAAGCAAAATATTAGCTAATGAGGCAATGATTGTATCATCAAAGATGGTACGGTAATTGTTACAAATAATTCAATGAATTATATTAAAATCGAGTTAACCTTTGTCTAAGTTAGAAGCTGCCTATCGTTCCTCGAAAAGATGCGATCAGGAACAAAGCGATCCAATACAATGCGATCAGGAATACTGCGATCAGGGACAATACGATCAGAAATAATGCAAACATGAACAGTGCGATCAGGGATATTTCGATCAGGAATAATTCGGTGAGGAATAATTCGGTCAGGAATAATTCGATCAGGGATAATTCGATCAGGGATAATTCAATCAGGGATAATTCAATCAGGGATTATTCGATCAGGGATAATTCGATCAGGGATAATTCGATCAGGGATAATTCGATCAGGGATAATTCGATCAGGAATAACTCGGTCAGGGATAATTCGATCAGGGATAATTCGATCAGGAATAACTCGGTCAGGAATAATTCGATCAGGGATAATTCGATAAGGAATAATTCGATCAGGAACAATGCCAACAGGGATAATGCGATCACGGACAGTGCGGTTAGGGACAATGAGATCAGGGATATTACGAACAGAGATAATGTAAAAAAGGATAATGAAATCAGGGACAATTTGTTCAGGGCCAATGCGATCAAGGCCAATGCGATCGAGGACATGCGACCAAGACAATGCAATCAGTTATAATCGATCAGGAACAATACCATCGGGGACAATACGATCAGGGACTATGCCATCTGGGACATAACGATCAGGGAC
>SDVV010018094.1:0-13841 GCA_016164225.1 Gammarus roeselii
AGTTGAAGAAAAAATTGCACCAAAAAGAACACCACCACGACCCTTCTGCTTGAATTCAATTGCCCCAACCCACCTAACTACATAGACATAACTTTTTTTGAAGCCAAAACCAAGGTTACTCCCTTCAAAAGACGTTCGATGCAATGCTATATATGCCAGAAATATGGACACAAGCAGAGATTGACACAGTACGCAAAGATGCTCACACTTCTCCCAAGACAACCATGATAAAGGAGACGTCCCTTATCATGCCCATCCAAAGAATCTGGCTGCTTTTACTGCAGAGTTAGCGGACTCCCTACGGGACAAGAAGACTGCCCTCAGGACAAGACTGAGAGGGAGATCCTGCAATACCAAACAGAGCACAAAGTTGGGCCATGAGAGACAGTCTTTGCGATTTGCTCCCTCCAGGCTTACCCTCCCACCCAGGAGAGGAGATAAGCATCATTTCCTACCCACTTCCTCATAATGCTTGTAGATAGCTGTGCAAACAAAGTTTCTCCCTCAATGAACACTTTCATCATTATGAACTTGCTCCCAAAACAACTGGGAGGCAGACCGATAAACATAAACCAATTGAGGAAGAAGTATCTGGCCCACGTCGTAAATATCAAGAAAAGCAACGATATAAAAAGGATTAACAGCAAAATATTCAAACACAAAGTAACTGTCGAAATACATCCGTTCTTCAATGAAACAAGACAAATTAAATACACTTCTATAACTGACCTAAGCGCTTTTGCAGCAGGTTTAGCTAAGGATTATGGAGTCACCAACGCTTCTCTAGCAAAGTGGATCAAACCACAAACACCCTTACCACCGCATATCAAATCACTTTCCCAGGATGTGACACACCAAAATTTATAGTATTCCCAACCGAACAGGAAAAAAAAAAACTTACCTAGTGGCGATATGGCCTGCAATGTTCAAAAAAAGCCTGGAATACGGCTATGTCATCAAATACTGCCAACCACACATATCCCAACTCTGTAAGAGGTGTGTCGGCGAGCATGAACAAAAGGACTGCACAGCCCGCCAACCTGAATGCTACCACTGCCAATGCCTCCATCAGGCAGGCAACCAAAAGTGCCCAAAATACATGGACGAAAAATCAATGACAATCATACAAAATGACCGCAGAGTCACACAAAAACAAGCCATCTAAATCTTTCATGATGAAGACCCAAACTGCCTTAATTTTAATTACGCCAAAGCAGTTAAATCTACAACTAAGATTACCCCTTCAGATGACACTTGTGTACCGTCAACACAGCCTATTACCATGACCCCAACACCCCTCCCAGTAACTAACATCACAACCAGCCCAGCAACCGCCCTCGTAATAGAGGCGGGCGCCCTAAGCAATAAATCCACCAGTGCCCAGGAGAGCACTGCAATGGATGCTGCCCCAGTAGACCATGAAGAGAGGTCCACTAACACAAAAACATATGAAACTCTCTCACCACCAAGCAGGAAGATTAGCAACATCCCATGAACCACTGCTTGCTTTGATCAGTGTTGAACGCCTACTGACCGTCTTAACTGCAACCACACTCCCCAAAAAACTGAGTGAAGCTTTCAACCATCAGCTAACATGCCCAGCACCAGAGCATCTCACAAGGGAGAGCAACCATTGCCTGCGCAAGGAGGCATTGAAAATCCACAACAGAAAACTGATACCCAAAATCACTGATGGACCATGCACCGCTTTCCACTCAAATATCCCAATGACTACTACTCGACCCATCGTAATGTTTAAAAAGAAACTCCATAGAAGAAAAATGCGCTTGCTCAAGAAGTAAGATTGTACTCCCTCATCTTCCCCCTCCTACAAGAGCACTCACAGCTAAGAACGCAGTGAGTCTATGAGATCATGTTTTACAGAAAGGGGTCGCTCTTGTGAAGGCTCTCAATCTAGGACACCTGCACCTCATAGACAAGTACACCACGAAAGTCCCTACAAACCACGCAACTACTCCAGACCATCAAGATCTGAGCGATCCAAATGAATGAACAACAGTACGGAAATAAACAACAGGACAATACTTCAGTGGAATTGTCAGGGACTTAGCAGCAAGAAAGATAAATTATTATTGCTAATCTTCACCCATATACCTTTGGTGGTCGGCCTCCAGGAGATCAAACTCCGTGACACTGGCTAGCCACCTTCACAGTCCCTCAATATGTCATACATCGTTGTGAAGGTCATAATAATGTGACTGCACACGGCTGAGTTGCACTAATGATCTATCAAAGCATACCTCATCACATCTTCCCTCTGATAAAAAAACTCCAAGCTGTTGCAGTGAAGATATGTATCTCAACCAATTACAGTGGTATCTATCTAATCGTTACAAAACCACAACCTCACAGAGGCACTAATGACCGATCTGCTTACCCAACTGCATCATCCTGTACTCCTTCTTGGAGACTTCAAAAGCTACCACAAAGTGTGGGGATGCGTGAGAACAGACCCCAGGTGAGTGATAATAGACACTCACAACCTGGTCCTTCACAACGACCAACAACCCTCTTGGATAACCCTCAAAAGTGAAAACGCCGTCGATTTATCAATCTGTTCCTCCGCTTTAGCACGCCAACTTGTTTGGGGAGTCCTGCCTTCAACATATGACAGTGATCACAACCCACTGATCATATAGCTCCTTACTAACCAACCAAATAAACCCAACGCACAGGAACTTCGATTCAACTACCAGAAAGCCAGCTGGAAGGAATACTTGACACATGTTGCATGGGATGATGTGCAGGGCCTTCCCAAAGACGATTCAGAGCGCGACCTTGTCATACATCTATACGAGAAATTCCAAAGCGCAGCTGTTGCATGCATCCCTCAATATTTTCCTAAAACCTTGGTGCCCGGAATTACAAGAAGCAATGGACCAGCGTGAAAGGATGTATGGTGCCTTCCAACGCGCACGTTCCTCCAGGAGCCAAGTAGCCTGGAAAAGGGAAACTGCTGTGTTCTGCAAACTTTGGGTGGAGAAGAAGTGAGAAAGCTGGACCCAATTAGTTGACACAATCAATCAAAACCCCTCTTTCCCAAGTGTGGGGAAAAATCAAACTTATCAAAGGTCGCCCCGAGCAACCTATCCACATATTGTTGGACAGAGCCACTGTCTATTCATCAAATGCGGACATTGGGGACAAACCAGCTCAGACTTGCCGCCAAATATTGCAACCAACAAATCATACGGCTTCTTTTCAACTGGAAAATATCCTAAGAGTAAGTGAGCATATCGACTTCACTTCCTCAAATAAAGAATTCTACACCAAACCTTTCTCACTCCATGAACTCCAGTATGCTATTGACCACACTCGTGAAACCTCACCTTGGTCGGACTGAGTGCACATCAATCTGATCAAACACTTTCCTGACAACGCTCTCCAGCACCTACTAAATGGGTTCAATACGTTCAAATTCATTCTTTCCCAATCAATGGCGGGAATCCGTAATCATCCCGATACCCAAACCCCGAAAATGTCACAGCAACCCGCATAACTATCGTCCCATTGCCGTACCTAGCGTCCTATGTAAGTATGTAAGACTATGGAAAGAACCATAGACTCATGCCTAGTCAACTACCTTGAAATGTATGCATGTCTTAACAACATCCAGTGTGGTGGATCTTGTATGACTAGAATCAGACACTAGACAGGCCTTTGTCTGGAGAGAATGTGGTTTCCATATTTTTTGATATTGAAAAAGCATACGACACAACGTGAAAATACTGGATCATGAAGGATTTCCACCGTAAAGGTTTGAGAGGTTGCCTAACACGTCCATCCACCAATTTCTACAAAACGCACCTTCAGGGTCAAGGTTGGTGACACTGCCTTCGTCATATCTGCAAGAAATGGTCGCCCCCAGGGGAAGCGTCCGTGTCACTCATTTCATCCTCTAAATGGATCAGTTAGCCAATATTCTCCCACGAGACAGAAGACTGCTCCCATCACTTTACGTGGACAACCTTAAAATAAGCTACAGACACATCAGCCTCATAACAATTAAACATGGACTCTAGGAGTCCCTAAACCTAGTCGGGAACTGGTCTTCCCTAAACGGATTCCGATTCTTGCCCTCTAAAACTAAAAGCTTGCACTTTACTCTAGTGCCTGGTTTACACCTAAAACCAGCCCTAACGCTGCACATCACTCCTCTAGTATACGGCAAAACGATAAAATTCCTGAGTCTTCTGTGGAACCCTAAACTCATGTGGCAACCCCACAATGCAGCCCTGGCGATTTGCTGCAAAAGGTCGACGGACTTATCCAATTGGTAACATCCCTGAAGTTCCGTGCCAACATGAACACCGGAATGACATTGTTCAGAGCAATAATACGATCGTGCATGGACTACGGAGCCGTTGTCTACGGTTCCGCAGCCAAAACTACTCTCGACCCTCTCATGGCCATTGCAAAGAATGCTTTGCGTATCACAACCGGCGCGTTCCGCTCCACCAAAATCGAATCCCTTAACATGCTCGCCAATGAACTTCCATTCCGCTTCGTCTAGACAAACTCTTGCTACAATACTATTCTAAGACAAGAAGTGTAATAAACAACCTGGCAATCAGCCGCATCACCAACATATCCAAATAGCACCTTTTCGCGGCTAAAAATAATATATGCCCACTGTTTTCCCTACGTATGGACAACCTGCTGACCTTGCTAAACATCAATCGTAAAGCTATTAAGCCTTCATTCTCCTACCAAATCCTCCAAAGTACCACACCAACAGTGATGACCAACCCACCATCGGTCAACTCAGACCTGCAAGTGTACCCTAAAACATTACTCCAACCATTGCATACCGACAGGAATTCCTAAGACTACTTGAGGAAGAATATTAAGAGCACCGCCACATATACACTGACGGCTGCATAACAGCGGACGGAGTGGGAGCCACCGCTGTGTGCAGGGACATCCCACTCGGCCACCCTCCCACAAGAAGCCTACATGTTCTTTGCAAAGCTACACACACTCGAACTAGCTATTCCTATTGCAAAAGCAGATTGCTTTCCCAAATGCGTTGTATTCTTAGACAGTCTTAGTGTCCTCACCCAGCCTAAAACACTGCACTATGAACATCCTGTTTTACGTAAGATGCAGCCCGATCTTTTTGTGATTTCCAAGACGGGTCAGGCAGTTGAATTCTGCTGGATCCCCAGACATGTGGGAATATGAGAAAACAAACTTGCTTGCTAAACTGGCGTCAACTCACCAAAAGCAATTTTTTGCAATACATTACCAAGACTGGTTCCCTATCATCAACTCCCATATAACATCCTGATGGGATGAAATGTGGCAACAGAGTGGACAAGAATGCTTGCAGTCAAACCCTCAATCAGAGAATGGGAAACAAAGTTCACCAACAGAAAAGACCTAGTGTTCATCAACCGCTTGTGCACGGGACACACGTGAATAACTTACAACCACCTGATGGATGTCGACATGGACCAAACGCTCCACTTTATCAAAGGCCTTTTTGGTTGGTCCGGTAGTTATTGTGTTGGGGGATTTTAACTTGCTGCCTTCAGTGAGGTGGAAAGATAGATTTGCAGCTACAGGGAGCAAAAATTGGCTGAGCAAGGGTGGTAAGGGACAATTATCTGGTGTAGGTTGTTAAACCCTGAAAGTCTCTGACTTTTTCCCTTCCCCTCTGAGTGGACCCCAGCCCTATCCAGGCCCTGGGCATGACAAATGTCATTTCCTAAGCATGGTAACCATGCCTCTTCTGTCTTCAACCACCTTGAAGAAGTTTCTGCCAGCTGATTTTTGCACAATCAGCTGGAAGGGAACACTACCTTATTCACTCCCAAGCACCTACACTCACCAATCCAGCTTTTCCTCCATCATTTCCTCTCTTCCCTCTCAATGCCTGTCCAAGATCATCAGTGCCACCCTCAGTAAATTCTTCTACTTTTTGGAACATATTTCCTTGTTTGTTGAGAAAGCTGCCCCAGGATTAGCCTAGTGGAGGGAAGGTCTTAACTTAGATGAGCAAGGGACACTATGGTGACTGAACTGGTAACCAAACACACGTTTGTCCTAAATGTGTTTCTATACCGTGCTGATATGGTTCCCCAACTGTTTTGTCATATCCATGCACAAACTGCAGACCATCCACAATTCAGCCCTACCATTTGCAGTGCCCAGGCATGAACAAAATAGCCACCATCAAACATTTTCATGCCTAATCCTTCCTTCTATTCAGTGGGCATCCCATTACCTAGCCAGAACATTATAACTGCTATCAAGTTGTCTCTTCCCACCAAGACCCCACAATATCAAGTAGCTAAACACTCTTCCTCATTTTTGCCCCGCTGTTGTCACTTAGGACTCTTATGTGACTGAATTGATCGCCCTCCAAGAGGAAGCTACAAACGTCAGACCGATCAATGCAGGTTCGTCTTCTCGCGGTGGCGGTGTCGCCCCACCGCAAGAAGACGAACCTCTGGCAGCGACGCCGCCACCGCATTATCATCCTGTTTCTCTGGGAACAGTCATCAAGAGCGCTCTGGTCCCACTGCATACTCATGTTCCACCTGTGGTCGCCCCTGCAGACGTCGCGTTTTCGCGGTCCAATACAGATGTTGGACATGGACACACTACATAAAACAATGCTCTGGTGTCCAAAACTATAGAAGTTAAGGTTCACCTGAGTAATTTGGGGCACAGGGTTACTTGGGTCAAAAATTGAAAAAAAAAAAACTTGGTGATTTTTCAGATATTGTTGAAATATCTGAAAAATCACCAAGTTGTTCAAAATTAATTTTTAATCGCTAATTTGAAAGATCTCAAGCTAGCTATACTTTCTTATGATTAAAGTTTAATTTGGTTAAAACTATTAGGAGGTAGCTATATATATATATAGTTTATTTGCTGTCATCTAACACAAAAAACACAAAATTTGGATGTGTGAATTTTACCCTCTCAAAAACTTTTGTCCGCACCAAAAAGTTACAAACACACGGTTGGATAGCTTATATTGTTGGTAAACAAGCCTAAAAATATAGCTAATTATTTTTCTAACATTAGATTTTGAGTGAGGTTGCTATAGCCAAGAAAGAGTGAGGGGTAGTATGGGTCGGTGGCGTTGGGTGGGGTGAGTTGGAAAAGTTTTTGACCAACTTTGCTTGGTGGGAAGCATTAAACCTATGAGATGATAGGGCTATTTTTTGTCTTATTTTTTATTTCTAACAATGTTTTTTGTTTGTAATGGTCCAGTATAAAGTCTCATTTTCCAAGAGTAATCAAAAACATTGGGCAGAAAAATGTCACTCTCAGCTGCATGCAAAGAGACATGAATAATACATGGAAGTGGCCTGAAATTAGGGAAGACATCGGCTCTTATGATATCAAAGGCATTGTTGAAATGATCCAGCCTCCATCATTAGTTGGCACTCAAGGGCAGTATGCTGTGTCAAAGACTGATGAACATTGAAAGATATAGGCCTAGCTATATAAAATCCTAGGTTAGATTTTATATAGCTATATAGGCCTAAGTAATAAAAAGGTAGTGACCACCATATTTGAAAATCAGTTTCAAGTGAAAACATTAGAAGTAAATTCAGACGTATAAATTTTTGAGAAAAGTAATTTTGTAGGCATACAAATCTAGCAACTGGACTCACAAAATGATAAAGACAGCAAGAAAGACATGCTCAACATTATTTGTTGAGGCCAGATTAATGTAGAGTTCAATTGGTGACCCAATTTCCCAAATAGCCCCAGGACCCTGGGAGTCACTGTTTTGAAAATTACTTCTACCACATATCATCTTAGAGCCAAGACATGCAATGCTCTGATCCAAACATAAGAATTTTGATAATTTGAGTACTTCTTCTGCAGCAAGCAAAAATTTGAAAAATGTGCCCCTCTTTACCCTGAGTGACCCTACCACATGGGCAGCAATACATTAATGGCAACCCAACCCACCATCTTAATACAGATCTTAACAATAACTCCCTTCCTCCCGGACAAACACCAGACATCTCTTCCGTCCTGGCGACAGCGGCTCGACCCGCGGCGCCACTAAAGTTGCATCAGCCTCCACGGCCTACATCCTACTCTACCATCTCTTTTACGTCCACACAAACCAACCCCATCGCCACTTCTTGCGCCACCACAACAACCCAAAATAAATGCCAGACATTTAAATATTCTACAAATGGGCTCTGGAAAAGGTTGAGGTATTAGGAAGTGTAGAAAATGGGGCACCCTTGATGGCAAAGGGTCTATTCTCTTAAAGGTAAATCCTACATTGTGGTCTTTGAGAAGAAGCTGTCAAGAAACAAAGCTTAGCTACAAGATTGATGCTGGCACAGATCTTCAAGTGAGAAGCAGCATGCAGTCAGTGATTCATGTGTCTGCCTACAATGATGATTTTTCATTTGCAAATGCTCAGTAGCCATTATGTGTTGATGAATATTTTTCTGTGTTTTCACCAGATGGGGAAGGAAGATCGCAGGGAGTCATTCCTGACTAATTTGGGCCGAGCCACGCGTAGAGGTGTTAGGCAGTGTAAAAAATGTGGCACCCTTAATGGTACAAGGGGCTACTCTTGTAAGAACAAATCCTGTGATGTGGTCTTCAAAGAAGCTGGTGAGAAAAAGAAGTTTTCAACAGAAGCTTGTAAGATTGACACAGGCACAGATCTTCAGGTCAGTTGTGAGATGCTGCCTCTTCTTTGTTGATTTTCTTAATAATGTCCTTGTCAATGTTTGAATTGTGTGTTATTTTAAATTATCCTGAATAAGCTACTTCAGCTATTTAAATTGTCATCTTTTCCACATGATTTGGTAATTTTTGAAATTAAGGCAGTTCTTCAGGGTTTAGTTTTGCTATGAAAATTGTTGGAAGTCTAAGCAAGTTTGTCTTTAATGACTCAATATTAAGCTACAGATATCATCCTTCTTGCAGATATTCTCAGTGAGAGTTCGAGATAAAGGCCCAGACTACAGAGGATTTGTTCAGCTGGAATCTCCAAATAATAATGCCAGCTTCACCACAGGCTCCACTACATCATTCAACAATAATGGTGGGGGAGGAGAAAGAGGCAGCAGCATTCATTATTCGATGGTCTCGACACCTTCAGGCATCTTGAGCCCTAACCAGCTTATATCCAATGAACTCAGGTTCAACTCAAGTAACAATGAAGGGAACTCCTCAGGTGGAGGCCCTTTTGATGATGGCAACAATGGTGGCAGAGAGAGCTCAGCAGGGGGTAATTTGGATGGTATTGTTGCGGAGCTGACGGACTCGGGCATGCTGCTAAGCAGCAGCTCTCAACAGCAGACAACAATGATGCTGACCACAAATGGTTCTTCTGACCTGGGAGCAGCGTCATCGTCATCTGCTAATGTTGCTACCGGCAGTGGTGCTAACACTCACAATTTAGGGGCACAGTGCTATGTGGAGAGCTGCCACAGATTGGCCAAAACCACGGTAAGCTGGAATTTTGCAATAGCTTCTGCTTTTGTAATAATGAACTCTATTAATATTTGTATGATGTACATATTTTTTACAAGGTAATGGTATTTTTTCGTATTTATCATGTTTAACTTACTATTAATTGTTCAATCATATAAGCTCTAAGTTTTCTCATAAATTTTTACCTACAATGAATGAGTGGCTTTTAATATGTGTGGGTACGTGCCATTATCAATTGTTCTACCTGTAACAGATCCCCTCATTTCATTTTGTTTTCAACCAGGGTGCCAAAGGCATCTGCTCACACATCAAAGCAGCTTCTCAGTGCTTCAAAAACTCTCAATCAATTTTAATAAAAAATTCAGTGCTTGGCTCCATGCCCCTTCATCCTGATCTCAAGACCGATATCTGGCAGCTGGCAAACACCTCTCCAGGTATGTACTTACCATTTCATTTTTAAATTATCAGTGGCAATTAGGCATCAGTGTATGCTTGCAATCAATGGTATATTATGACTAAAGCATACAAATATTTAGTAATTTTATTTACTGAACAAGTTTTTTATTTAGCAATTGCTAAATGCTCTTCCTCAAAACACGTTGGGTTGACTGTACCAAAAGCAAGTTGCCTTGAACACTGACCCTAATCTGCAATATTTGGTTACCTTCCTGCTACAAATGTCTATCGCAATTTTTTACACCTCAACAGTGGTTATTATTTAGCCTCTGCAAAAGGACATCAAAGACATCAGTTCAGTTTTTTTGTTATGTATAATTTTTTTGAATGATTTATGCTATTTGGTCACCTCTCTACTCATCATTGTTATATACAGGACCACTGGTGCAGCGTGTGAGCAAGAATATCATGGTAGTCAAGTGCCAAAGTGACAGCACGCATCCTCTGGGCTTTTTGCACTTCAGTTTCCAGTCTGTAAGTGCTGCTTGGTTTCCCTCTCCATCAGTTAGCCTCTTGATGCAACTGGATTGCTATTATAGGCTACAGTACATAGTGTGATCAACCCTTGCATCACCAAGTTTCAGTAGAGTACATTTACATAATTGGTTTAAAAATGTGTTCAGATGTATGCACTACAATAAGAATCTTTGTAGTGTTGAATTAATCCCTCAGAAAGCAATCTAGGAATGTTATGGACAGGTTTGAATTTATCTGCTAATCTTGTAGCGAGGTATGACATAACAGAAATGAAATCTATTTTGAGTCTGCTTTAACAATAACAATGATAATTTTTTTTCTTCTTGCAGTGGTGCATTTAAGTTGGATGTGTTGAAGTAGTTAGCTACCAAAATAATGAAGCATAGTAGTCAAAACTTTCCTAGTGTGTTGAACAGTTCATTGGAATTCATTGGTCTCTGTATGTAAATTTCTTTCCTCTAGATTTGGTGTTTGGGACTTGAAAATATTGACACTAATCATGTTAGAAATATCTCACTCTAATCTTGCCTTTTCTTTATATATAGTTTATTGATAGCTAATTTCCCAAAGTTGTTTGCCTCTTCATTGACTGTTCTCACCAACATGGATGTTGCTAGCAATTGTTATATAACTTGCCAATATCTTATGGCATCATTACTTGCGGATTTGACGTTCAGGGCCAAAAAGACATTGCCTCTAATGTGTAGTAATCCCTGTCACTCTAATCTTATCAAGCTATTGTTTTCACACCGTGCTGAATATTCTCTATGTTCTCAGTTACGCAACTGCCGTCACAATTCGTCCAGTCACGGCAATGGCGGTCATCACCAACACAACCTCAACAATAACAACAACCCTCCAAGCGTAGTCGACTGTGGCAAGTACTTCTGCTCGTGCAGGGCCTTCAAGACGACTGGTCAGAGCCTGCTGAAGATGGTGGTGCCGTCCAGTCGCAGTGGCGGCAGTTCTAGGGACCTTGTGCCCTTGCGCTCCTGTATTCATCTTTTTGCGTGTCTGCTGGCGCTAGCTTCACACGCCTCCTTAGCGCATGAGTTTGCTCAGTACATTGCCCTCATCATGGGGTGAGTAGGTAGTGACCTTAATGTCATGGTTTTCATGCTGCCTGTACAACATTTGAAACATTTATTTCTAGAGAACTTCTAATATTAAACACATTGGTTAGTATGAAATACAATATCACAAAGTAGGTATCACTCTTGGTAAGCAGTACAGCTGTGAACTAACAATCTTTCCAGATAACTTGTCCCTGATTGCCAAAATGTTGGTAAAAAATGTTGGCAGGTATTGCCTTCATCATTAGACGAGTTGTCAGTGGCGCCATTCTAGCACCGCTTGCCAAAATGTTGGTACCTATTGTTTTTATCATTAGGCGAGTTATCAGGGGCGCCATTCTACCACCACTTGCCAAAGTGCTGACATTGCCTTTATCATTAGGTGAGTTATCAGGGGCGCTATTCTACCACCACTGCCAAAGCGTTGGCATTGCCTTTATCATTAGGTGAGTTGTCAGAGGCGCCATTCTAGCATTGCTTGTCAAAGTGGTGGTATTGCCTTTATCGTAAGGTGAGTTGTCAGGGGCGCCATTCTAGCACAGCTTGCTAAAATGCTGGCATTGCCTTTATAATTAGGTGAGTTATCAGGGGCGCCATTCTAGCACGGCTTGCTAAATTGCTGGCATTGCCTTTATCATTAGGTGAGTTATCAGGGGCGCCATTCTAGCACGGCTTGCTAAAGTGCTGGCATTGCCTTTATCATTAGATGAGTTGTCAGGGGCGCCATTCTAGCATTGCTTGTCAAAGTACTGGTATTGCCTCTATCGTAAGGTGAGTTGTCAAGGGCGCCATTCTAGCACGGCTTGCTAAAGTGCTGGCATTGTCTTTATCATTAGGTGAGTTGTCAGGGGCGCCATTCTAGCACTGCTCTCATCCTTAGTTGGGTTGTTGGTGCCTACCTGCAGATCTGGGCTAAATACTGTTAACTAAATACATTGTCTCAGTATCTTGACCAACTCTACCTCATGCAACTGGTTCACAGTTGATGAAAAATGCCTCAGTTATCAAACTCTGCCTACATTATCCTATCCTCCTGAATGTTGTACTCTTCACAGCAGCTTGAGTTGATAACTGCATTTCTTTTGCATGTATGGGAGGTAATGAAAGACAGGAAGGCAAAGATTAGAAAGACTTTATCCGCAGTCATTGCTTTAAATGAAACTGTACCCTGCTTTGCTGCATGACATCTAAAGAACAGTGTGGAGGAGTAGCGAGCCAATGCCCAAAATTTCAATTTCGTGGTGGAAACTTGATACACCTGATGAAGTTATCTACCCCTAACCTTCTTTTTATCTCCTGGGACAGAGAGGACTGCATCAAACCGCGCCTGAGCAAACTGACCCCCTCTGTCACTCTGGAGGAGGGTGTCGATGAGGGGGAGGATGACACCTCCAGTGTCAACATACAGCTTGCTGAGGACGATGACGATGAGGATGATGATAACACTACGGCATATATCAGGGTCAGCGAGGCGGGTGCGTGCTGCTCTATTTTTTGCATGCTCAACTGATCATGTCATTGCGCCGCTCTTGCATGCTCCCTCCAACACTTCTTCCCCTCCTTGCCATCTGTTAGGTTCACAGCCCGCACGGGGTCAAGTTCTTTCAGACTTTCCTCTTCTTTGCCATTCACTGTCTCATTTTAACCCCCATCCTGAATATACATAACTTTTTTTGCCTCATTTGCATCTTATGATTAGTTAACATTTCCTCTCACCTTTCTCAAACCACCACTTTACTCTCCCAACAGCTCATTTGTGCTTGCTCCTTTTGCATGCTCTAACTGATCACATCACTATTGCTCCTTGTGCAAGCTCTAACTGATCACATCACTATTGCTCCTTGTGCATGCTCTATCTGATCACAGAGCTGCTGCTCCTTGTGCATGCTCTAACTGATCACATCACTATTGCTCCTTTGCATGCTCTATCTGATCACATCACTGCTGCTCCTTGTGTATGCTTTGACTGATAACATCACTAATGCTCGTCGTGCATGCTCCAACTGATAACATCACTGCTACTCCTTGTGCATGCTCTAACTGATCACATCACTATTGCTCATTTGCATGCTCTAACTGATCACATCACTATAGCTCCTTGTGCATGTTCTAACTGATCACATCACTGCTGCTTCTTTTGCATGCTCTAACTGATCACATCACTATAGCTCCTTGTGCATGTTCTAACTGATCACATCACTGCTGCTTCTTTTGCATGCTCTAACTGATCACATCACTGCTGCTCCTTTTGCATGCTCTAACTGATCACATCACTGCTGCTCCTTTTGCATGCTCTAACTGATCACATCACTGCTGCTCCTTGTATATGCTCTATCTGATCACATCACTGCTGCTCCTTGTGCATGCTCTAACTGATCACAT
>SDVV010018096.1:0-13840 GCA_016164225.1 Gammarus roeselii
TGAGTTACACTGGTGGGTGTGCTCATGAGTTATACTGGTGGGTGTGCTCATGAGTTATACTGGTGAGTGCGGTCATGAGTTATACTGGTGGGTGTGCTCATGAGTTATACTGGTGGGTGTGCTCATGACTTATACTGGTGGGTGTGCTCATGAGTTATACTGGTGGGTGTGCTCATGAGTTATACTGGTGGGTGCGCTCATGAATTATACTGGTGGGTGTGCTCATGAGTTAAACTGGTGGGTGTGCTCATGAGTTATACTGGTGGGTGTGCTCATAAGTTATACTGGTGGGTGTGCTCATGAGTTATACTGGTGGGTGTGCTCATGAGTTATACTGGTGGGTGTGCTCATGAGTTATACTGGTGGGTGTGCTCATGAATTTCTATCATGAAAATAACAGCAAAAATTGAAGCTCTAATTTAGTGGTTGTCACCTTAATTGTTTTTTCAGTAGGGAAGTCTCAACGTCTTTGAACAATAAATGTTCACCTCTATTCTAGAGTTATTATGTAGTACAGTGAACGTTTCGAACACTGATATTGAAATGTAATTGTACAAATACAGGCTCTTTCAGTCTTGTTTTGAGCCCTGATACTCAACCAAGGGGATCACGAACACAGAGATTAAAACTAAGGCGTACAAAATGATGAAACAAAAAATGTAAAGCGTATCGAACACAAACCTACATTTCATTAGCAAATATGAATATTATCAACATTACTACTTTATTCGTAAGCTTTCACGGCTGGAAGGCAGTCGTTTGACACTCAACAATCGTATTCGTAGGTATTTATTTACATTTATAGAATTTTACACATCCTCCTATAGGAGATGCCTAGTATGTTACAAGGAACTTTCCCGGTACGAGGAAGTGTTGCAGATCAGAGGCTCCCACTGTGCCAGCGATTCGTCGTGTGCTGGGAAATCTGTTTCTTCTCTCCGTAGGGATTCTCTCCCTTTACGCCCCCAATGAGGATTTGTTCCGTACTTCTCATGATCAGTTCTTGATTCACTAGAGGGATTTGGTCGGTTGGTCCTACCTGCAGAATCCTCTCCTGGGAATGCCTGACTTGCATGGTGCTGAGATCCCGTGTGAGGTTTGGGGGGATTTGCCGGTCGGATAGACCCTCCTTTTGGGGATGAAGATCGGCTGTTTGGGGAAGATGCTGACAGGGAGGTCTCCAAAGAACTGTAACTGGCCCCATTGTTAGTGAAGCCTCCTAGATGGAGAGGTGCGTGATGATGATTGTACTCAGAGGGGGTCTGAGCTTGCTCGGGGGAGAGGAGGGGGGAAGTAGACAGGCAGGGAGTGGGAGGGGAGAGCTGGAGAACAGAAAAAACAAAAACAGGTTAAACAAAATAGAACGGCAAACAGTAATTTCACGGGTTCTTAACAAAAAAATATGAGATAACATAAATAAAATTAACGAAATAATGATAGGGGATCTCTGATATTTTGCCTTAGATATAATGAAATAGGTTTATTAGGTAATGAACAGTATCAATAATAACTCAACTAGGAGTAACCCTGACGACCGCCGATGTAGAAAGGACCCCCACTCACGCTGCTGGGATGGTAAGGACCAGAGTCCCTGAAGTAGGATCCGCCGCAGGAAGAACCGGAGTCCACGTTGAAAAAGCAAGGGGTCGACCCCCTAGTGTCACACCCCGAGTCATGCTCCATGTACCGCTCCAGAGCTTGATGATCCCCCAGCAAGGGAGGGTTGGAGCACGGGCCCACAAGGAGGTGATCTCTCAATATGGAAGGCTTCGTACACGAATCCAGGGACCCAATATCTGAGCCCTTGCTGGAACGCTGGCAGCAATCTTCTTCGCAACCGACTGTGCGGGAGAACAGGGTTATCTTCAACTATGGAATCAAATCGTTATTGTGTTAGATCTTGATTTGCTGTCTATCATATTGTAGCACTGATTCGGCCTGGCTTGCTATGCATGTAGAACTATCTCAGCTAAATAGAGGGTGGATTATAATCGGTCAATCCAAAAAGTAGGTTGGACATCATCGGCCAACCTAAATAACTTGAGTGGATTATCGTCGGCCATCATTGTGGTCTAAATGGAGATCTGTAGGGTTCAGTAAAGTGTTTCAAGTACCTGGGCTGTCTTGTGGAGAAGAGGAGAAACGTGGAATCAGAGTGAAATGTGGAGTGAAGAAAGGGAGTAAAGTGTTGGGAGCGCTGAAGTGTGTAATGAGGTGCAGGACTCTGGGTATGGAAGGAAAGAGAGGGTTAGGGTTGGATCAGTTGGTGGTCGGTTGAACTTTGCTGTGCGAGACTGTGGCGTCGGGCTGAAAGAAGAAGAGAGAAGAGTGTTGATCGTGTCAGAAATAAATTGTTTGAGAGGGACGGTCGGAGTGACGTGTATGAATAGAATTCGTAAGGGCGATGCACGAATTAGAACGGGGATGGTGATGGAACGGAGGTAAGGGGGGGGGGGAGCCTCAGAAAAAAAACGAGGTAATGGTGAATGGAAAGCTTGCCGCAGTCATTGGAAAGGAGATATGTCAATGTGGAGGACGCAAGATAGCGTGTAAATTATAATCATTTGTGGAGAGTGACTGTGAATGGATGAGTTCAACGCGGTCCTGATATTTTTAGTTAGTGATTTGCTGATTTAGTCACCATTAGGTGAGCTTAGGCCAAGTTAGGTTGCTCTTGAACGTAAATTTCCCAAACAATTTTTGATCACGTTGGTACATTAGCGAAAGAACATTCTTTCTGGCTCGTCTCTAACGGAAAAAAAACTATTCTTTTCCCACGTGGAAATTAATTTGTTATGGAATTTTGTTGCGGTATCATGTCTGGAAAGAGCTTCTTAACGAACAAAATTTCAATCACAAATGAATTTTCACTCGCTGTTGGACATTTGTTTGATCATCGTCAACCATATTGCTGAATGAGTCGATAACTATGGGAAAATGTTCAGTACTCAAAGATGTGGCAGAATCTGACTACGAATGAATGCAGTAGGCACGGTTGGATACAAACAGCTTTTTCCAACGCCCTGCGCAGTTAACGAACACGTCGTTCTAACGTCCTAGACTCGGCACAGTTAACGGACACTGCGTTATCCTCCTAGACTCGGCGCAGTTAACGGACACTGCGTTATCGTTCTAGACTCGCCGCAGTTAACGGACACTGCGTTATCTTCCTAGACTCGCCGCAGTTAACGGACACTGCGTTATCTTCCTAGACTCGGCGCAGTTAACGAATACGGCGTTATTTTCCTAGACTCGGCGCAGTTAACGGATAGAGAAGAGATGATCAAGTGACGGAATGATCGAAGCGAAGGGAATAAAAAAATCGATCGGCTATCCATGCGAAAGTCGTTACTTTCCAGACGCCGCGATTATGCCGACGACCATCTTTCAATGAAACACGATGCCTCGAATGCGCTGTGAACAGGTTCAGACACAAATTGAAAATGTTGCCAAACAGAGGGATTCGCGCAGTCTTGCCATCGTATGGCCTAGTCCCTTACACGAGATTGCATGCTTCATATAAAGTTATTGGTAACAGTTAAATACAGAAGGAGATTGTCGTTATAGGCAGGAAACTTATTCTATGAAGTATGCAGAAAATTTTGAGACTGGTGGAGGTCAATGGAATTTACAATTTAAGCCCTTTGCTTAACCGAATACATATGCACTTTTTGTTTATTTCATTTTTTTTCCTTGTTGAGTAATCAAAAATGTTGCGGAATCGGACTTGAGTACTCAAAGAGGGTGCGGAATCAGACCTATATTTTGCGAGATTCCTGTTACTATGATGTGGGAATAAAATGTTTGAAGTGCTCTAAGTGAAATGTGCATGGGGAGGAGGGGGAGTGAAGGCACGGCAACGTTGATGCAGCAGGATCAAACAAGTGATTGCCGTCGGACCCTTCTACTGACACTGATCTCTGACCTCATTCCCGACTCAAAGTGTATACGGGGCTTCTGGCCTGACCCTTTAGCGCTAAAGGCCTAATATTTGTAAATGTGTGTGAGTGCTTGGAGGAATGTGAAGAGCGTCTTGTCATCAGCCAACTCCATTGTTGGGGGATGCGGCCTTGCCTCTATAAATGTCTCTGCCTATCAATACAGCTTAGGACGCCAGACCATATTCCACCCTTTAATAATACCCGGTAATGTAGAGGATTGAACAAAAATTCGTTAATGGTTAATATTTGGAGATAAAACAAACAATTCATATCAAACAACTTTATGAACTAGATGTATAGAAATTTGTGTATGCCAGTTTTGCTTCGGAAAAGCCTCGAAACCGCTCCTACAAACCAATATATTTGCATTTCGTGTGATACATAGCTTAAAACTAATTTCATTTAGATTCTTTTTTACCACGTAACTCCACTTTGTATCGAATAGTTTTTTATGCAATGCAACGTCCAGCCAGAATGATTCATGTGCTTTGTAGGAGTTCGTCCAGTGAAAACTTGACGCAACCACAAAAATTGCTCCCATCTCCAATTAACTTTTGTCCACATATTTGATTATGGAGCGACTTGACAAAGATTTCACTTAGCACGAATTTTCTACTGAGCCAGATTGAATTATATTTACGGAACAAACAAGTACAAATTTAGGCACTTGTGACTAAAATATGTTAGTATAGGCAGCACATTCTACACTCCTCAATTAAATACAAAATAGATGGTCTATTGACAACCAGTTTTGGCTACACTTGTAAGGTCTACCACAATTATCGCCTATCAAAAGTATGGTCTATCACATGGATCGTCTACCCCATGTATGATCGACATCAGAAATCTTCTACCAAATGTATCTTCTACCACACGTATTTTGTTTCAAGTGGCATCTAGCATCGTCTACCAAGAGTCTTATACGAAGTTTAATCTTGCATCGTGTACCAAGAATAATCCAGTATCATGCACCAAACATAATATAGTATTGTGTACCAAGCAAAATCAAGTGCCCCTAACCCAATAGGTACTCACGATTTCCACAAGGTATGACGTTGGGTCGGACGAGGTGACTCTTAGTCCTGCTGTGTCTGCAGTAGTTCAGGGGCTTGATGATAACCTCCTTCAGCGATGAAGGTTTTTTATTACTACGATGCCTGCAGCTCTTGGTCACAGTATACGCGACGCAGGCGAGAACCATTATGGTCATCATCAGGCCTAGTATAATGGCTGAGTACAGCCATAGGTAGTGCCAAAAGTCATCTGCGAAGGTATCAGGACCTGAGTAGGTAGCGGAAGGTTCAAGAGGAGCGGTGTAGTTTCGACTGACGGGGTCACTCACTGCTCGGTCGTTGACTGCTGTTATCACAAGCAGGTACCGCGTTCCTTTGGAGGAGAGAAGAAAATACGGTGTGGGTTATCTGCAGCAAACAGTAACCTACAAGTTCAAACGGGAAGAAGAAGATGTGATCAAGGTCCTACGCGGTGAGGATGGCATACAGTAAAAATTTAATGCTGCCAACAACAAAGTTCAAACCCCTACATTCGGAGAGAGAAGGGAATACGATGTGGGTTATGGGGTACAAACCCCAGTACCTAATCTCATACCATGAGGAAATGAATAAGTGTGTCACGTGTTTTATATGACTCAAACAATGTTAACGGGACTCTATAGGGTAAAAAAAACACAATGAATATTTTTACGACACAAATGCTTCAATCTGAGCTCCTGGAAGACATAAGATGTAAAACTTCAACCCTTGACGTACCACTGGTAAGTCCTTTCAGGGTAAACTCAGGAGTGGGTGAGTACTTCACAAATGTAAGCTTGTGTTTGAGCTCTTCGTCACGAACTTCCAGCGTGAAAGTCTGGTTGAGGCCACCGTTCCAGCCAGCCTCGCACGCAAAAACGACATCGGTGGTGGACGACATCGAATACTCTCTGATCTCACAGTCGTGCACGGGTTCTGGCTTTCCTGGGATGTTAGATCAAGAAGACCGTAAATATTGTGAAACATCAGATAGGTTTCCGTGGAAGGAAACATGTTTGATTATATCCAAAGATTTAGGACATTGGTTGTGGTGAGGATCAGGTTTATTTATGAAAATCTTTCAAATAAGATTTGTTTATCAATTCAGTGGAATTATAATAATGCTCGTTAGACTAAGGTAACCAGCATGCAGTCTGGAACGGATTCCTTGTGCATGGTTGCAACAGTTATTAGATTTTATGAATCGCCCAATCTCTTCCATACCTGCAGGGACTATGTTGATGACGCAGGGTTCTTTCATGAGTCCCACATCGTTGGCCGCCCAGCAGAGCAGCGTCCCGAAATCCAGGACAGTGTGAGGGGTGTACCTCACAGTGCTCGTGACTCCAGAACTCGAGTACGAGCTTTGAGGGATGTCCATCATCACCTCGGAAGACTTGTTAAAGCCCCAGCGGAAGGACAGAGGAGGGGGAAAGCTGTTAACTGTGCAGTTAACAGAGATCTCCTGGTTCCGGCTTGTGCCGATCTTCAGAGTATGGTTCATCGCACATGTTGGAATGACTGCGGAAACAAGAGGTTGGATCTGATAAGCACAATTTTCACCTGCACTGCTACCTCCGCATATTTTATAGCGTTTATCTCAGAAAATTTCCAACAACACAAATTATTGAACGAGAATTTGGATCTAAGTGGTACAAACAAAGTGGGACCCTTCTGTCAACATTATTCACAGTTGGGTAATTTACTTTAGCAGATTCAAATTTCAAATACAATATCCAAACAAATATCGCTAAATTTGAACAGAATAGCAATATTCTGTGACTAGCTGCTGTAGTCATAGAATGGATGCCCCACAATTGCCCGACTCCTGATGCCTCACGTACCATTGATGCCCGGCCATCCAGTATACCAATGAACCACACAAAATTGATCCTAAAAGAGGAAGGAGCGCGAGGTGTTGGTACCCTACTGTTGATGGACCACTGTTGATGGCCTACCATTGATGCACTACCATTGATGCCTGACCACTGGTGTCTTACCATCCCGTACCATGCCACACTTACACTTGACCCTGACGTGGACGGGTGCTGAGGTGACGGTGCCCTCCGAGTTGGAAGCGGTACAGGTGTAGCTCCCCGTCAGGGAGCTGGTGGTGCCGGGCACCTCCAGACGGGGCCCCCGTACCTCCAAGGAGGAAATGGACGGAAGAGGGGCATCCTGGGGGAGGAGAAACACATACTTTCGTGTTTAATGGTATTTTTTATCCTAATTGAACCATCAGATACGAGGATATTGCAACATGTGCCTCTAAAATTATATTGATCCATTTCTAATAGGGAATTTGGGATGACGTCAATAATCCTGAACAAACTGCTGATGGCAGTATTAAAATACTTCCCAGTCTAGATAGAATTAATATTAACTCGAGACAAAGCGTGTACCAGCCGCTCTTCTGAGTATGGAAGCTGAAGAGTTTTTGAAAAGCTGGTGTTCCTCGAGCGCACCTCTTGCAGAAAATGCAATATGTACGTTTTTCTTGAGCAGAACCTAGGATGTTTAATATTGCTAATGGAAACCCTGAAATGTATCTAAATACTGTATTTGGCCCAGCACAGCGTGGGTATGATCTTGTACCCACTTAGATGTATGAATGAGTCTACGTGGGTGTGATTGTGTTCATACTTGGATGTATGAATGTGTCAGCATGGGTGTGATTATGTTCCCAATTGGATGTATGAATGAGTCTACGTGGGTGTGATTGTGTTCATACTTGGATGTATGAATGTGTTAGCGTGGGTATGACCGTGTTCCCCTTGGATGTATGAATGAGTCTACATGGGTATGATTGTGTACCGATTTGGATGTATGAATGAGTCGATGGGGGTATGATTGTGATCCCATTTGGATGTGTGAATGTGTAAGTGTGGGTATAACTGGGTTCTACTTGGGTGTATGAATGAGTCTAGGTGGTATGATCGTGTTCCCACTTGGATGTATAAATGAGTTTACGTGGTTATGATCGTGTTCTCATTTTGATGGATAAATATGTCAGAGTGGGTATGATTGTGAACACACGAACTTACGAACGAGTCTGCGTGGATGTGATCATGCTCCCAAGTCACTGTATGACGGTGTCTACGTGGGTATGTTTGTTTACCCATGTGGATGTATTAATGTGTGTATGCGTGGGTATGATCCTGTACTAACTTGGATGTATGAATAAGTCTACGTGGTTATGATTGCTCACTCGAACGTAAGAGCGAGTCTACGTGGATGTGACCATGCACCCACGTCGATGTTTGACGGTGTTTACGTGGATGTGACCATGCCCCCACGTCGATGTTTGACGGTGTCTACGTGGATGTGACCATGCACCCATGTCGATGTTTGACGGTGTCTACGTGGGTACGATCGTTCACAAACGTGGATGTATAAATGTATGTATGCGTGGGTATGGTCGTGTATCGACATGGATTTATGAATGAATGTGTGTGTCTACGTTGGTATAAATGTGTCTCCGTGGGTAAGATCGCGTACCAATGTGGATGAACGAACGGGTCTGCGTGGGTGTGATTGCGTACCCACGTGGATATATGAATGTTTCTAGTGAATTACATTTATTAAACCGTTTCTATGGTTCAAACCATTCAGCAATAATGTACTGCAACAATAATGTTATGCAACAACAATGTACTGCAACAACAATAAATTGCAACAATAATGTACTGCAACAGCAGTGTACTGCAACAATAATGTTATGCAACAAAAATGTACTGCAACCATAATGTTATGCAACAACAATGTACTGCAACAATAGTGTACTGCAACAATAATGTACTGCAACAATAATGTACTGCAACAGCAATGTACTGCAACAATAATGTACTGCAACAGCAATGTACTGCAACAACAATGTACTGCAACAGCAATGTACTGCAACAATAATGTACTGCAACAAAAAGGTTATGCAACAACAATGTACTGCAACAATAATGTACTGCAACAGCAATGTACTGCAACAATAATGTACTGCAACAATAATGTTATGCAACAACAATGTACTGCAACAATAATGTACTACAACAGCAATGTACTGCAACGACAATGTACTGCAACAATAATGTTATGCAACAACAATGTACTGCAACAATAATGTTATGCACCAACAATGTACTGCAACAATAATGTTATGCAACAACAATGTACTGCAACAATAATGTTATGCAACAACAATGCACTGCAACAATAATGTTATGCAACAACAATGTACTGCAACAATAATGTTATGCAACAACAATGTACTGCAACAATAATGAACTGCAACAACTATGTACTGCAACAATAATGTTATGCAACAACAATGTACTGCAACAATAATGCTGCATCTAATGCAGCATTGAATAAAATGTGGCATCAATAAAAGACATATATCCTGTAATGGAGCAGTATGCATGCCAGCACTCACATCTAGAAACCACTGGACGGCGTCGATGGGAGGGTTGGAGATTACGGTACAGAGCAGCGTGAAGGCGTCGCCCTCCTCTAGATCATCGAGAGGAGTAGAGGAGTGGTATTCCACAGTCACCTGCGGGGCATCTGGGGATGGGAGACAAGGGAATAATGATAGGGAGAACAGTATACTAGGTCAGAGTGACCGCGATTTCTTGCTCGGTAAAGTCACTGTTCTTCGAGTGCCGAACGGTCATCTGTCTTCTAGTTTGAGGTGAAAAATTAATAAGAGAGCCAAGTCGGCAAATATTCATGTCTAAGATCAAGAAAAACTCTGTAGGGGGAGAGATGAACAAGTGTAGCAATTCTTGAATACACTTGTGAAGTTATTCAACTGAGTTCAAAGTCACCAAACGCTTAACTGACTTGAAGGAAATCCCGAGTTCTGTTTCAGGTCAATTGGATTGATGCTAATGTTACGCTGCGATTTCGGGTTGATATCAAAACAGTGAAATGTTGATAACAAATAACCGGAGTCATAATTGGGATACATTTGCGCGACTATGTAACTGAAATGCAGTTAAAACAATTCAGTTTTTGCACGACGGATGTTAAAGGGCCACTTTTCTAAAGGAATTGTTATCCTATTTATTGTACTTCATTAGGGTGTACATTTTACAAGGGTCACTGCATGTAAGGCTGCTGCAAGTCTCAAACAATGACATATTTAGGAGACTAGTTGGGGGAATGAGGAGACTTTTATCAACTTTCAGGACCATCCAGTACTTTTTGAATATTTATCATCTTTCAGGACAAGCCAGTGCCTCTCAAACTTAACCACTTTTCAAGACCAGCCAGCGCCCTCGACCTTTACCTGTTATAACACTTCGTTTTTACGCCTATAACATGTAGCTAAAGTTTGAGTTTCTGACGGTGCGAGAAGCTGGGTAGGGCTACCATCCTTCGAAAGTGCTTTCTTCAGCAAACAGATGTGTGCCCTCGGATTTGGTTACTCGTTCGAGACCCTTTGTGCCTGCCATAGTGAAGAATTCAGCAGTTTTGTGCCCGGTATAAAAACTACAAAAGAAGCCATATGTTTATTCTAATTTAGGGTGGAGTCTGCGACTCTACGTAGTACGTTGCGTGGTCAATAACAATCAAAGAATTAGGATGAAACGCCTCTGCAAAGTTTAGTAAACTATAGGGCCGTCCCTCATTGGACAGTTCGTGCCTCTATTTTTAGATCAGGCGCGGCTCCCTTTCGGGTACTTCAGGTCTTTTCGGCAGTCTGGAGATGGGGACAGCAGGGAACACATCTTGTTCACGACGCACCGTCCCTTTTTTTTTGTCTCTTATACTCGCTTACAACTATAAGCCTCCGTGTTCGTGCAATATTCAACTTATTCAGTTATCATATCAGCTACACAATATTAATCATACACCTTTGACTTGTGGCTGCCCCCGTTTATGTGTTCTTGTTTTATTATTCAAAATAATTTGAAAAACATTTCGCCTCTAATGTAACCCTTGCACCACCTATAAGTCTTACTTAACGACTAGTAACAAGAAAAGTTTATAACATATCACCCTCTAGGGCCAGTCAGCGCCCTCGACCTTATCACCCTCCAGGACCAGCCGGCACTCCTCGATCTTTATCACCCCTCAAGACCAGTCAGGACCCCTCGACTTTCATCACTCTACGGCACAGCCAGCGCTTCTCGACCTTTACCGCCTTATATGACTAGCTAACGCCCTTGACTTTCAGCAACCTCCAGGACCAGCCAACGTTTCTCGATCTTTATCACCCTACGGGACCAGCCATATTTCCTCGACCTTGATCACCCCTTAAGACCGGCTGTGCTACGCGGCTTTCGTTACTTTACAAGACTACCCAGAGCCACTAACCCGTTATCACTCCTTAGCTCCGACCCGCTTCCTAGACCTTAATCAGTCGTTAGGACAAGACCCCGGTCTTAGCTCCAGTCAGCGTCCTAAGACCTATATCAACCTCCAGGACCAGCTAGCGTCCCACGAACTATATCAAACTCCAAGACTAGCCTGCAGACCCCGATTTCTATCACCCTCCAAACCCGTCAGCGCTACTCAACCCTCATCACTTTGTCGACCCAACATCGCACACCGACCTTCATCACCCACAAGAACCAGCCAGCACCCCACGATCTTCACCATTTGCGGTTCTTGGCTTCTATCTCCTTCCAGGACCTGTCAGTAGCCCCAGACTTAAATCACCCCCAGACCAAGTCAGGGTCAGTCAGCCTTGATCACTATTCAGGACCAGTTATCGCCCCACGACCTTTATAACCTTTCAGGACCATTCAGAGCCTCTTGTTTTTTATTCGCCCTCCATGACCAGCCACTATTTTCTACTTCTATTACCCTCCATGACCAGCTAGGGCTCCTCAACCTTTATCAGTCTCTAGGACAAGAAAGTTTTCCTTCAACATTATCTGTCTTAAGGAACAGCCAGGCAACAACGAATTACTTTTCAGGACCAGCCAGTTCCAGGACCTTGATCAGGCTCTAGGAACTGCCAGGGCCCCTCGACTTCCAACATCCATCAGGACTAGCCAGCACCCATCGACCTTTATCACTCTTCAGGACCAGCTAGCACCCATTGACTTACATGTCGATGCTACAATTGCTTCAACCTGTATGTCTCGAGGACCAGCCAGGGCTCTCAAACATTGATCAGTCTCCAGGACCTGCCAAGGACCCTCGACCTTCATCATTCTTCAAGGCTAACCATCGCCCCTCGACCTATATCATCCTTCAGGACCAGCCAGGGCCCCTCGAATTTTTCACCCTCCAGGGCCCTATAGAGTCCCCCACTTTTATCACCCTCCAGGACTAGCCAGTACAGCTTGACCTTTACCAGCCTCCAGGCCCAGCCAGGGTCCCTTGAGTTTAATCATCCACGAAGACAAACCAGTGTTCCTCGACCTTTGTCATCACCCTCCAGCACCTGCCGGCATCCTTCGACTTTTATCACCCATCAGGACCATCCAGTGGGCCACTACAATTATCACCCTCCAGGACCAGTCACTGAGCCTCTACCTCTATCACCCTCAAGGACCAGCCAGTGCTCCTCAACTTCTATCTCCCTCAAGGGCCAGTCAGTGCCGTCGAGCTTCAACAGCCTCCATTACCAGCCAGGTCCCTTCAACCTTTATCTTCCTAAAGGGCCAGCTAGCGCCCTTAAAATTTTATCTCCCTCCAAGGCCCCTCAAACTTTATCCCCCTCCAAGGCCCCTCAACCTTTATCACCCTCCAAGGCCCCTCAATCTTTATCCCCCGTCAAGGCCCCTCAACCTTTATTCCCCTCCAAGGCCCCTCAACCTTTATCACTCTTCAAAGCCTCTCAACCTTTATCATCCTCCAATGCCCCTCAACCGTTATCACCCTCCAATGCCCCTTAACCTTTATCACCCTTGCCTCACAGTAATACAGGACGGGGCGCGTGCTCCTCAAATCACGCGGCGGCGATGAAGTTGCTAAGCCTGTCCATTATTACCCGCCATCAGGGCGCAGCCACCCATATTTGGTACGCTCTTCGGCTACTGCTGTTGCTGCCAATTTTGTTGTCGATGCTACAACTGCTGCCTTTGTTGATGCTGCAGGTGCTGTTGTTGGTGATGGTGTTGACGCTCTCATAGCCTGTGCAGACGCAATTGTGGTTGTTGTTGCTGCTACTGCTATTGATGATCTGCTGCTAATATAGTTGATGCTGCCAGTAATGCTATTGTTGGTTAGACAGCCGCTAAGGTGCTGTTTTTCTTGTTTTGGCTGTTTTTGTGGTTGGTGCTACTGGTGGTGCCCTTATGGTTGCTGTTGCTGCGTTGAAATAAACATCAGCAGATTCTGACGTTTTCACTAATGGCTGCAGCTGGCATTAGCTTCATTTACCGCCGCTTCTAGTGTATTTTGCTTTTTTATTGCGTCCCGCATCATTTTCGTCAGTGCACCAGTTTCATTTGTACTAGGCTTTAATAGTACGTGTTTCTCTTGTTTAATTTATCGCTATTGCTGGAATTCGTTCTATGTTATTCTCAAGGGTGGTATTATAGTAAGCTGTTCGTCGGCCAAATTCACACACTCAAACAAAAACGTCAACAACATTTACAACGTCAATTAGGGAAATCTTATGATACCAAGCATGACTTGAATAGTCCCAGACCAGTTAAGATGCTGGTATTTGTATAATTTACAACGCAAATTGTTCCATGCACCTTTTATAAACAGAAACGTTCAATATACCTTAGCTGTTGCGTACCGCAGCTGGATTTTGATTTGATTTGTGCCTCATTTCCACCAGAGCCTCAACGTGAGTCATGATAGGCTACCCTGTAGGGCGCGACCGTCGTTGATTCAGGTAAGTCCGCACGGCCTCGAGTGCGAAAATATTAGTTTTGTCAAGATGAAGTCAGTACATATTTCAAT
>SDVV010018097.1:0-13840 GCA_016164225.1 Gammarus roeselii
ATATATTGAGAGAGAGTGATGTATGAAAATGTACTTAAAAATGGTCAGGTTCGGCCCATCAATTATTTGAATAGTAAACATCTTGAGACTGGAAGTCCTGATCTTTAATAAACGAGCTTAGTTTCAATGGCCACTGTCCTACAATTGTGGACTGCACTAATTTTACTTAGAAGCTTAGCAATGTACCTAGCCAAGAAACTACAAACAGATTTATCTCCTTGAAGTTGAGAGCTTGTGTCGGGTACCAGGGAACTTTTTGGTGTAAACTCTTGCTAGTGCACCCACAGACACACATACACACACGCGCGCAACCTCACACACTCACACACACAACGAGATTGGGCTGTGGAGGGGCTGACAAAGGTGCGAAAGACAAAAATTAATTAGCCTATGTTCAATTTTTGCTTAGTTTTCTGCTTAACGATAAAAGTTTACCAAATTTATGAACATTAGTAGAGTTTCGTGCCCCAACTCGCAAGCCAATACTCTACCGCAAGAATAAAGCATCAAAGAATAGTTAGAATAACTAACTTACAATGTCTTGAAGTTAGATAATAATAAACTGTGATCTCATCATTAGGGAACTTCAGTCTGTAACTAAGACTTGCCCGAGCGTAGCCAACATACGAAACTCGAACGCTGTGTAATCGACCGACATCCTCAGCAGAAGTGGTCGTTCAACCTTCCTTGTGTGCTGTACAGTTCAATGTAGACCAGTACCCCTCTGTTATCACTTCATTTCAGCAATGACATATCAATGAGCAAATATTAAACAATCAAATAATTATCGGACGATCTTCCTGGAACTTCCCGTGATTTCTCTAATATCTTAACCCCTTGCCCTTCTCAGGGCTTTAACCCCCTTCTCAGGGCTGTAAACCCCCTTCTCGTGGCTCTAACTCCCTCCTCAGGACTTTAACCTCCTTCTCAGGGCTGTAACCCCCTTCTCAGGGCTTTAAACCCCTCCTCAGGGCTCAACCCCCTTCTCATGGCTTTAACCTCCCATCTCAGGGCTTTAACATAATTCTCAGGGCTTTAACCCCCTTCTGAGGGTTTAATCCCCTTCTCAAGGCTTTAACCCTCTTCTCAGGGCTTTAACCACTTTCTCAGGGCTTTAACCCCTTTTCAGTGCTTTAACCCGCATCTCGGGGCTTTAACCCCCTTCTCAGGGCTTTAACCCCTTCTCAGGGCTTCAACTCCTTTCTCAGGGCTTTAACCCCTTCTCAGGGCTTTAACCTCCTTCTCAGGGCTTTAAACCCCATTTCAGGGCTTGTCAAGCACACAGTCATTGAGCCAAGCCCAGGCAAGACAGACGGAAAGGTGTCTTGTAAGAGATACAAAAAGCAGTGTTTATTTATTATGATGCAGATTTTGAGTTTTATACAAGTATGTGGAACACTAGGACTCACTATTATAATAATGTAACTGTTGTTGGTAATTAATAATGTACGAGTATTATTTTTCAAACTTATAATCTCAGATAGCATTCACTCAATTGAAGTGTTTCGAGATTCCTTTCTTATTGCAAAAAACTAGAGCAATTGAAAAATATTTCGTCAATGCAGTCAATAAATCTATTTCAATAGTTACTCAGTTGTATTAACTATATAGTTTGTTTATCACGATCCAGTAAACATTGGAGCGACGAGCCAACGCCGGCATGCAGCGGTACACGACGGCGTACGTCGTATGATGGCGAGCTGACGTCTTATCCAATGTCGTATCCCTCCAGCAGCATTTCGTTTTTAGGAGGATATCATATGAACTCTGCTGAATTCAAATCTTGTATCCGTCGGTACGATGTAACAAATCCGCCGATGGTTCGACATCAAAAGTTAGTACTGAATCGATCATGGTAAGGGATTGCCAGAAGTCGTGCTGTCGTCTATGAGATGGTGATTCATGGTAAGTGATTGGCAGAAGTCGTGCTGTCGTCTAAAAGACTATGGTTCTTGGTAAGTGAATGGCAAAAGTCGTGCTGTCGTCTATGAGACGGTGATTCATGGTCAGTGATTGACAGAGGTCGTGCTGTCGTCTAAAGACTATGATGCATGGTAAGTGATTGAAAGAGGTCGTGCTGTCGTCTAAGAGACTATGGTTCTCGGTAAGTGATTGGCAGAGGTCGTGCTGTCGTCTATGAGACGGTGATTCATGGTCAGTGATTGACAAAGGTCGTGTTGTCATCTAAAAGACTATGATGCATGGTAAGTGATTGCCAGAGGTCGTGTTGTCGTCTAAGAGACTATGGTTCTTGGTAAGTGATTGGCAGAGGTCGTGCTGTCGTCTATGAGACGGTGATTCATGGTCAGTGATTGACAGAGGTCGTGCTGTCGTCTAAAAGACGTTGATTCAGTTTCTCAGTTAAACCGTCACTGTCTCAATTCATAAGCAAAAGACACCTACTTTTTTGCTGAGTACAGTTGAGTATATTACACCAACACCAAACTTGTGTTCAATATTCCCTCGTTTATCCGTAACTGCTTACATTTATGGTGTGTATTCAATGTCCAAAAGTAGGTCTGTACACTAAATCATTAGGCGTAGCTGAGTAACCAGGAGGCGGAGCTGAGTAACCAGGAGGCGGAGCTGAGTAATCAGGAGGCGGAGCTGAGTAACCAGGAGGCGGAGCTGAGTAATCAGAAGGCGGAGCTGAGAAATCAAGAGGCGGAGCTGAGTAATCAGGAGTCGGAGTTGAGTAAAGTGATTTTCCACTATAATGACATAAGGTAAACGGAAGCCCTCGTGTGCTCCATCTGCCTACCAACACGAGAACATAACGAGGTGCTCGTGACGTCATCCACTCTGTGTAAACTAGCAATAAGGATTGCCATTTGCCTGTCCACACGAAAACACAACGAGGTGCTCGTGACGTTACACACGCTGTGTAAACTAACAATAAGGATGACCATCTGCCTGTCACCACGAAAACACAACGAAGTGCTAGTGACGTTACACACGCTGTGTAAACTAACATTAAGGATGGCCATCTGCCTGTCACCATGAAAACACAACGAGGTGCTCGTGACGTCACCCATGCTGTGTAAACTAACAATATGGATGGCCATCTGCCTGACAACACGCAAACACAAAGAGGTGCTAGTGACGTCACACACGCTGTGTAAACTAACAATAAGAATGACCATCTGCCTGTCACCCCGAAAACACAACGAGGTGCTCGTGACGTCACCCACGCTGTGTAAACTAACAATAAGGATAGCCATCTGCCTGTCACCACGAGAACACAACGAGGTGCTCGTGACGTCACCCACGCTGTGTAAACTAACTACAAGGATAGCCATCTGCCTGTCACCACGAGAACACAACGAGGTGCTCGTGACGTCACCCACGCTGCGTAAACTAACAATAGGGATAGCCATCTGCCTGTCACCTCGAGAACACAACGAGGTGCTCGGGACGTCACCCACGCTGTGGAAACTAACAATAAGGATGGCCATCTGCCTGTCACTACGAGAACACAACGAGGTGCTCGTGACGTCACCCACGCTGTGTAAACTAACAATAAGAATAGCTATCTGCCTGTCACCACAAGAACACAGCGAGGTGCTCGTGACGTCACCCACGCTGTGTAAACTAACAATAAGGATAGCCATCTGCCTGTTACCACGAAAACACAACGAGGTGCTCGTGACGTCACGCGCGTAGTGTAAATTACAACCATGTTTATCTGTTGAGGGTTAAAAGCGTACATACTGGGTCTTTGTATGCACTTCAGTACAGCTCGCCATCTCATCGACGAGGTAAAGAACTTCAATAAGCGGTGTATCATCGACGAGGTAAAGAACTTCAATAAGCGGTGTATCATCGACGAGGTAAAGAACTTCAATAAGCGGGGCATCATCGACGAGGTGAACAACTTCAATAAGCTGTGTATCGTCGACGAGGTAAACAACCTTGATAATCGGTGTATCATCGACGAGGTAAACAACTACAATAAGCGGTGTATCATCGACGAGGAAAACAACTTCAATAAGCGGTGTATCATCGACGAGGAAAACAACTTCAATAAGCGGTGTATCATCGACGAGAGTAGTATATATACCACCGAAACGGCCCAAAAAATATAGGACACCGAAATAGCCCAAAAAATATAGAACACCGAAACGGCCCAAAAATATAGGACACCGAGACGGCCCAAAAAATATAGGAGAACGAAACGGCCCTGGAAATACGTACTGCAAATATGCTTTGTGAAGGAATTAAATGGGTCTTAATTACGGACTACATATATGCTCTGTGAAGGAATTAGATATAGGATGACTAGATCTTTGAACCAATTATCGAATGTAATTGTTACGAAGTATGTTATTTGTTAATGTGTCTGACTCAAGCGCTATACATCTCGGACATTGTAGTTTTATCCTAAGACAATTTGATCTTGTGGTTAAGTTAGTTACTGATGGTACATATAGATACCATGAACGCAAGTTTTTTGTGAGTCGGACGATGTATTTGTTAGGATGTATGTTATTTGTTAATGTGGTTGACTTAGTCGCTGTATATCTCGGACATTGTGGATATATGTTCATTTAGTTCTATTCTGGTCAAGTTAGTTACTGATGGTACATAGAGACTGCCCGGGACGGGTGGGGAAGAGGGGAGGGGTTGACCGGAGTCAAGCGGTGTCCAAACCGCAAATGGTAATTAGCTTAATGTTCTTTATATGTCAACTGTCACACAAAGATCTTATTTCGAGATATATGGTCCTCTTGGAGAATTGTTTTTTCTTACGGTATCTATCAGTTTCCTTTCGGTATCTTATTGTTTTTATTTACAATTGCTTACGTACGAATTATATAGATGTAGGTTATTAGGTCTTGTCAACGCTATATATGATTGTATTGGAAAATAGTAGTATATATACCACCGAAACGGCCCAAAGAATATAGGACACCGGAACGGTCCAAAAAATATAGGACACCGAAACGGCCCAAAAATATAGGACACAGAGACGGCCCAAAAAAAAATATAGGACTACGAAACGGCCCTGGAAATACGTACTGCAAATATGCTTTGTGAAGGAATTAGATGGGTCTTAATTAGGGACTACATATATGTTTTGTGAAGGAATTAGATATAGGATGACTAGATCTTTGCACCTATTATCGAATGTAATTGTTATGAAGTATGCTATTTGTTAATGTGTCTGAACCAAGCGCTATATATCTCGGACATTGTAGTTTTATCTTAAGACAATTTGATCTTGTGGTTAAGTTAGTTACTGATGGTACATATAGATACCATGAACGCAAGTTTTTTGTGAGTCGGTCGATGTATTTGTTAGGATGTATGTTATTTGTTAATGTGGTTGACTTAGTCGCTGTATATCTCGGACATTGTAGTTATATGTTTATTTAGTTCTATTCTGGTCAAGTTAGTTACTGATGGTACATAGAGACTGCCCGGGACGGGTGGGGAAGAGGGGAGGGGTTGACCGGAGTCATGCGGTGTCCAAACCGCAAATGGTAATTAGCTTGATAATCTTTATATGTCAACTGTCACACAAAGCTCTTATCTCGAGATATATGGTCCTCTTGAAGAATTGTTTTTTTACGGTATCTTTCAGTTACCTTTCGGTATCTTATTGATTTTATTTACGATTGCTTACGTACGGATTATATAGATGTAGGTTTTTAGGTCTTGTCAACGCAATATATGATTGTATTGGAATAGTTCGCACGGTATGATATATATTACTAGGTTTGTTATTGAATGTCTCATTTGAATAGAAATTTTTATTGCTCAATCCTGTTTTTAGGATAATCGATGTAGCTAAGCAAAAAATATGGTTATATATAAGATGAGCATAGCTAGTTGTGCTTTATTTGACTCATTTACGGAAGTTGTTTGGTGGAACTTTTAGCGGTGAGATGCTTGATACCAGCTTGATGTTGAATATAGGCTATGAACATTTACAGGTAATAACATGTTCACGTTGACGTGCTTTCATAATTTTTCACGCAAAAGTTTTCTCGGGTGGTAGTATTTCTGTGGGTTATCGATACTACCGCAATCCTAATTATCTTCGTATTTGTTTTACGGTACTATTCCAAATAAGTATTTACTATTTTGCTACCCTTAGCTGCTGGTCTGAGGCATCGGACATGCAAGCAGCACACTGGAACACGTTGGTTGCCAGCAAATGATCTCACTCGGGCATTCGCTGGTCGTTTCGGTTTTCATTAGTCCCAGCAGTCATTTATTTGTTCCATCGTACAAATGATTTTTGTTGGGGTTCTTGGAGAAGTCCATGTATTCAGACAGAGACGATTACCGCATTTTTTCCGTGTCAATATCGAGGTTAACCTTTACACTGGAGACTCATGTCAGGCTCATTATTGGTTATATCCAGGATGTGACTTTGCTTGATGTTGTTCAAAGACGATGGGTTAATCAGATGCAAGATATGTCTGAAGTATTATACGTGACTGGATGTTTCCTTTGAAATTTGTTATTTATCAGTGGTAGTTTGCTGAGAAGTGACCTAGTAAAGCATTGTAGACTTCATTGTTACGACGCATTGGGCTTGGATTTTTTTTTGTTTGTTTGTTCTGCAAGAGACAGCATCAGATAGGTCTAGAAATTTGTTATAGATTTGAAAGGTATCGTAGTAAGAAATAACGTTATTCTCATGAACTCAGAGTTGAATGTCAGATATTTTGGAGGAATGTACGTTCAAGAGGTGCAAGTCCATTATGCATCTTAATGGAATTTTCGTTATTGATCCCTTGCAAATGAATACTTCAACATTTAGAAGACGATTTACTGGATGGAGGGGTCCTAGAGCATATATGGGTTGGCTACCCCTCACCTTATGAGATATATCCATCTACGATAGCTTACGGAGCTGTGTACAACTTTAATTTGCTTAATATCTATCACATTTTCAACGTAAGGCAAGAGGCGTTTTAGTGCATTTTCAATGCTAGTTCAATCGAGTTAAATTTAGGATATTGCAAACAAAGATTTATTTGATATATTATTTTTGTTGATAATAGATTTTGACATAATTATATATACATATATATACATGGGATATCATTGTACGAAAAAATAACTTTTTCACACCAAAATTTCGATGTGAGCATCTTCGTGAAACAAAAATAATGACTTCAACCTCCTTCTCGTGTGTTATCTTGATCCTTGGTACCAGTGACAGTCTGTGGATTCTTTATCAATGACGTATATTTATTCCTCACCTGAAGCTGTCAACTCGTCATATCGAAGTAGGATTTATCATCTGGATGTGGTTTTTCCTCTGATCTATTGTTGTTCGAGACTAAGGCCCTTAGTACACATTTCAGATGAACGAGGACCTTTGGGAGAAGTGTATGCAATACTTGTAATCCTAGCCTTGTATCCAAAACTTTGTTTATAGTCTTCAGCGAGCTTTTCATAGACGCTATTTTTAATCAATATTACATATTTGTGACATCGAATTGTTTTCAGATTTTCTTCTTGCTATTATCCACATTTTCATTCATTGTATTCCCGCAGATATCCGAAATATACCCAATTCTCCTTGCACTCAAACGTTTGAGACAGGATTCTCTCTTCTCATGCTTCATTACCAACATATTTGAAACCAAAGGCAGATTTAAATTTGGTTTTATTATGCAGTTTTACACTTCTTATACCTGACACATTTTCATTACCCCATTTGGTAATTCGGTTTCCTTCAACTTTAGCAGTTTTTTTCCTTCACACATTTGAATATCGCTGTCACTGATATCCATTTCACTGAAAGTATCCCACGTTTCCCCTTATTTTCATTATTTTCAATTTCGGTTATGGTTTGGGTCTTTCTCCCACCATATCGATATAGCCATTTTCACCCAATCTTCATGCATTCCTAGCTTGAGTGTTAGTGGAACCATACTTTCTTTTACGCTCGCGCCATTTTGAGAACTGTATTTCTCATTATTTTTGATAGCCAAGTCCTGATTATTATGTTCTATCAATACGGCAATAGCACCGTTTGAGGTTATATTTCCTCATTCATTTTTAAGATTAGCATATTCAAGATAATGCTGTCCTTTCAGATGTTGCCAAAGATCGAATGTGGAGCTTGATTTGCTTAATTTCATCTCCACACTGCAAATAACACATACCCCCGTCTTCTCCTTCCTGTTAAAATACTTCCACATCAAACTGGGCGGCATCTTTCTTCCCCGAAAGCGGATCGCTATCTGAAGGAGTACACATATGAGTCCAATTTATACATACAGGATCGTTACCTCCATTGCGTTGGCACATGTATGGGCTACCATGAAGGTATTTACACTTATTTTGTGCAAAAGGGTTACCATACACAGCCGGATGCATTAATACCATCCCAACATAACCTAACCCATAGATCAACATCCCTTGCTGTTGATACAAGATATTTCATGTGCATCAGCTTCATTAAGAGTTTCTCAATCTTAGATGGATTGTATGTTACAAGTAATTCATATTTGTTTTTATCATACAAACGGTCTCTTCATCTCATACTAGGTTTAACACATTTTTCTTCAATATCTCCTGACACTTCATCCTTTGACGACTTGCACAGTCGATCTGCCTTTTTTCTTTCCAATATTTTTTTCAAACTCTTCACGATGACGTTTCAAATGTCTCCACACGATACTCGTTGATTTATGTTCTTTCAATTTTAATTTTTATGGCATAGTTTACAGACCCCCATCACCCCAACTCTTTCGAAAAATCGAGGACTCAAGCTATAACCTATCCTTCCACAACAGAATTCCAATATTGTCTGTGTTTATACTCATCCGACTCTGATTTATGTTTCACCATTCTGTCACACATATACAGCATGACTCGTACAGCCACCCATACCCGTCATCACGATGTTTAAGTTTCCTCTCAAAATCTATCATATAATACACCATATCTTTGTTGCGAACACCGAAGGCTGTTCCGTGCCCTCGAGTCAACAAATGTAATTCTTCTTCTTCTTGAACTTTAATTATTCGAATCTTCTCAAATTCAATGTCATTCTGTTTTACATCAATGAGGAATTCTTTCATACGTTCCAGGTTTTCTTTGGTTCTTTGGAAAGAACCGTTGCCCACCACTTCAGCTTTATTGCGATCATGATGATTTTCCACTCGGATCATATCAATTTCGAGAGTTGCTTTCTTATTACCCCTGAAGTTTGTTGCATACGACTGAAACCCGTCACTGTCAGTTACCCAGAGCCGACTTCCTTTTTCCTTCATCCATACATGAATGTTATCTCCCACTCTTTTGATTCTTGTTTAAACCATTCTGAGATATCTGATATTTTCAACATTAGTCGATGATTGTTTGATCCGACTCATATCATCTTCGGAGATTTCTTCTTCCAAAACACGTAAACTAATTTTTGTCCCTTGAACATTCATTGTTATCTATTGTAGGATGATCCGTCCGTCTCCGCTTTTCCTCCACGTGACACTGACTCCAATCACGTCCTAGAACTTGCTATTATAATGCGTCTGCAAATCTTTAAGCCTATCATCACTCGCTTCGGCGATCAATTACGTATGTATGTACGTCTATAGACCTGTATACGTATGTCCATGTCAAAAACCTAACCTTACCTAACCTATGAACTGTATTTTGTCATTGATATATTCAATCCATAACAAATTAGCTCCACTTGACTCTACATTTTTGTTCTAACCTTTGCAGTTTTGATACACTTCCAATTTTGATCTACCAAATTTTTCATGACAATTTGATGTTGTCTCCTACCTACACGTTGTATGCAAATTCATTGCTTAACCTATGAGTTTAGAGGATATTATAAACAATTTAATTCAGGATTTCCATACTTTTATTAGTATTATTTACAGTTTTTGTTGACATCATCAATGTTTATGCCGTTTTGTATCAACATGGTGCGAACATACATTCGTAGTCATTATCACTTTGTAGCAGTCTCCTCTCAAATTCCTTCATATAGTCCACCATATCTTTGATACGAATACGGAAACTTGCTCCAACACCCGTATCTCCATAAATGTAGATCCCCGCATTTCCATAAATGTTCTTCTTCTTCATCTTCTTTGCGAACTTTAATTATTCGAATCTTATCCAATTCAATATACCTCCAATCATTATCCGAAAGAAACTCCATCATACGCTTCAGGTTTTCTTCAGTCCCTAGATAAAATTTATTTTCCACTAACCCAACTTTTTTACATGTATGGAAATTTTCTGCTTGGGAGATATAAATTTCATGATATACCTTCTTATTTTCTTTGAACTCTGTTACATACGACTGAAATGTTTCGAAATCAGTCACCCATATCTTGTTTTCTACCTTGTCCTTCCATATATGAATAATAGTTCCCGCTCTTGCGATTCTTGTTCTCCGCATTTGTAGATAATTTGTATCTTCATCACTTGTCAATATATCCTCGAACCAAGTTAAATCATCTTCGGAGATTTTTTCATCCAACACTCGTAAACAAGTTTTTGAGATGTGAACATCCATTTTTATCTATTTGAGGATGATCAGTCCGTCTCCGCTTGTCGTCCACGTAACACTGACTCCAATCCCGTCATAATGGTGAGCAACGATTTTTCCTAGCAACCAAAGAAAACCTGGAACGTATGAAATGATTCCTCATTGATGAAAAACAGAATGACATTGAATTTGAGAAGATTCGAATAATTAAAGTTCAAGAAGAAGAAGAATTACATTTGTGGACTCAAGGGCACGGAACAGCCTTCGGTGTTCGCAACAAAGATACGGTGGATTATATGATAGATTTTGAGAGGAAACTTAAACATCGTGATGACGGGTATGGGTGGCTGTACGAGCTATGCTGTAATCGAAAAAAACGAGTTAGAAGTCATTGATGATGTCAGCAAGATCTGTAAATGATACTAATAAAAGTATGTAAATCCTAAATCAATTGGTTATAACATCCTACAACTCAAAGGTTAAGCGATGAAATTGCATACATTGCGTTGGTCGAAGGAAACAATGAAATTGTTGAATTCGGTAGGAGAAATATTTTTAGGGGTGCAACGGTACCCATAAACCTATCTCGGGGTAAATGCTGTATATGTGTGACAGAATGGTGAAATATAAATCAGAGTCCGATGAGTATATACTCAGACAATATTGGGATTCTGTTGTGGAAGGATGGGTTACAGCTTGAGTCCTCGATTGTTCGAAAGAGTTGGGGTGATGGGGGTCTGTAAACTATGCAAGAAAGAAATAAAATTGAATAAACATAAATCGACGTGAAACGTGTGGAGACATTCGAAACGTTGTCATCGTGAAGAGTTTGAAAAAAGATTGTAAAGAAAAAAGGCAGATCGACTCTGCAAGTCGTCAAAGGATGAAGTGTCAGGAGATATTGAAGAAAAAATGTGTTAGACCTAGTATGAGATGAAGAGACCGTTTGTATGATGGAAACAAATATGAATTACTTGTAACATACAATCCATCAAAGATTGAGAAAATCTGAATGAAGCTGATGCACATGAAATATCTTGTATCAACAGCAAGGGATGATGTTCTTCTGGTTAGGTTAGGCTGGGATGGTATTAATGCATCCGTCAGTGTATGGTAACCCTTTTGCACAAAATGAGTGTAAATACCTACATGGTAGCCCATACATGTGCCAACGCAGTGGAGGTAACGATCCTGTATGTATAAATTGGACTCATATCTGTACTCCTTCAGATAGCGATCCGCTTTCGGGGAAGAAATATGTCGCCCAGTTTGATGTGGAAGTATTTTAACAGGAAGGTGAAGACGGGGGTATGTGTTATTTGCAGTGCGGAGACAAAATTAAGCAAATCATTCGGGCTTTGGCAACATCTGAAAGGACAGCATTATCTTGAATATGCTAATCTTAAAAATGAATGAGGAATTATGACCTCAAAGGGTGCTATGGGCGTATTGATAGAACATAACAATCAGGACCTGGCAATTTGATCTAAAAATGTCGCGAGCGTAAAAGAAAGTATGGTGCCACTAACACTCAAGCTAGGAATGTATGAAGATTGGGTGAAAATGGCTAAATCGATATGGTGGGAGAAAGACCCAAATCATAACCGAAATTGAAAATAATGAAAATAAGGGGAAACTTGGGATACTTTCAATGAAATGGATATCAGTGACAGTGATATTGAAATTTGTGAAGGAAAAAAACTGCTAAAGTTGGAGGAAACCGAATTATCAAATGGGGTAATGAAAATGTGTCATGTATAAGAAGTGTAAAACTGCATAATAAAATCAAATTTATATCTGTCTTTGGTTTCAAATATGTTGGTAATGAAGCATGAGAAGAGAGAATCCTGTCTCAAACGTTTGAGTGCAAGGAGAATTGGGTATATTTCGGATATCTGCGGGAATATAATGAATGGAAATGTGGATAATAGCAAGAAGAAAATCTGAAAACGATTCGATGTCACGAATATTTAATAGTGATTGAAAATAGCGTCTATAAAAAGCCCGCTGAAGACTATAAACAAAGTTTTGGATACAAGGCTAGAATTACAAGTATTGCATACACTTCTCCCATAGGTCCTCGTTTATCTAAAATGTGTACTAAGGGCCTTAGTCTCGAACACCAATAGATCAGAGAAAATAAAATCACCCAGATGAAAAATCCTACACCGATATGACGAGTTGAAAGCTTCAGGTGAGGAATAAATATACGTCATTGATAAAGAATCCACAGACTGTCACTGGTACCAAGGATCAAGATAACACAAGAGAAGGAGGTCGAAGTCAGTATTTTTTTTTTTGCGAAGATGCTCACATCGAATTTTTGGTGTGAAAAAGTTATTTTTTCGTACAATGATATCCCATGTATATATATGTATATATAATTATGTCAAAATCTATTATCAACACAAATAATGTATCTAATAAATCTTTGTTTGCAATATCCTAAATTTAACTCGATTGAACTAGCATTGAAAATGCACTAAAACGCCTCTTGCCTACGTTGAAAATGTGATAGGTATTAAGCTAATCGAAGTTGTACACAGCTCCCTAAGCTATCGTAGATGAATATATTTCATTAGGTGAAGGGTAGTCAAACCATAAATGCTCTAGGACCCCACCATCCAGTAAATCGTCTTCTAAATGTTAAAGTATACATTTGCAAGGGATCAATAACGAAAATTCCATAAAGATGCATAATGGACTTGCACCTCTTAAACGTACATTCCTCCAGAATATCTGACATTTAACTCTGATTTCATGAGAATAACGCTATTTTTTACTACGATACCTTTCAAATCTAAAACAAATTTCTAGACCTATCTGATGCTGTCTCTAGCAGAACAAAAAAAAATCCAAGCCCAATGTGTCATAACAATGAAGTCTACAATGCTTTACTAGGTCACTTCTCAGCAAACTACCACTGATAAATAGCAAATTTCAAAGGGAACATCCAGTCACGTATAATACTTTAGACATATCTTGCATCTGATTAACCCATCGTCTCTGAACAACATCAAGCAAAGTCACATCCTGGATATAACCAATAATGAGCCTGACATGAGTCTCCAGTGTAAAGGTTAACCCCGATATTGACACGGAAAAAATGCGGTAATCGTCTCTGTCTGAATACATGGACTTCTCCAAGAACCCCAACAAAAATCATTTGTACGATGAAACAAATAAATGACTGCTGGGACTAATGAAAAGCGACAGGACCAACGAATGCCCGAGTGAGATCATTTGCTTGCAACCAACGTGTTACAGTATGTTGCTTGCATGTCCGAGGCCTCAGACCAGCAGCTAAGGGTAGCAAAATAGTAAATACTCATGTGAAATAGTACCGTAAAACAAATACGAAGA
>SDVV010018098.1:0-13840 GCA_016164225.1 Gammarus roeselii
ATATGAACATGGATTAACACTATCAAAAAGCAATGAGGACAAGAGATTAGAGCAGGCTCAAGTAATTGATAGGCCGCAGATCATCCTTTCAGCTGGGAGAAAACGAATATAAGACTGACATGATACCGGTCATGAAAAAGAACAATTTCTGCTACAGTGGTCGTTGTTGTACCTTGTACATGGATTGCTTGGTAGGCCTGGCAGGGTATTTGAAGGCAACGAGGGCGGCCTCCTCAATACCGAGGTCCTGGGGAGTGAGAAGGCGGTCCTCGTACGCGCTGTCCTCAGCGTTCTTTTGCGGCTAAGGAATACGAAGATCTTTGTCAGAGGAATACACAAAGCGGGATCGTGACAAGACCTCCTAATGTTATATGACAGGGCAAGGTTAGTGCAACGCTATGGCTCGATAGCACTGGTGTGAGTCAATACGAAACAATGGGCCTTTAGCCTAAGGGCTACGCTTACAAAGTACTGCCTGGCCTATGCCTCACCTGCCCCAGGGTGACAAGGAGCAGGTACACTGGGGTCATCTTGTTGGCGCGGCCCCGACGGGTCCAGTTGTTGGTGTCGGGAGGGAGCAGCAGGAGCCTGCCCTCCCTCACCACCGATACCTCCCTCCACGACAGACTCTCGGCCACAAGCTGAAAGGATGCAGCGATACAATATTAATTTTACCTGTATACACCTGTTGTATGGCGGCCTATAAATTCACACACATAATAATGTTCACGTATCGAACTTAAATTAGGATTCTATTTTGTATATTACTTTAGACATTTATTTTTTACCCGGTGTAGTTTGGCGGCGTCATCGGTGGCGGGGAGGGGGTTGGGGAGGCGTGTCACCTTCAAGGGGGTGCTGGAACTGACGCTCATGGAGATGCGACGCCACAACTTCGAAGGGGACGCCTCTTTGGTCTCCTGGAGGAAAGGAACAATAATAATGCATTCGAATTCTGAAGTAAAACAATTTTGCTGTAAATTGTTTCTCTGAATATGGAACAATTTTAAGCAGATTACGTTAATGCATAGATGTACTGTCTGTAGTTCTGGTGGTGTAATAGGAGCCGAAGTATGCTGACGGTGTATATCTATATTTCGGTGGGTTTGTCGAGAGTTCAGCAGGTAGTGGCAGGAATGGGCCAGGTCCACAAAATTGTTGAAGAATTGTGTCCCCTCATATCAAATTTAGGTTCGATAGGACGGAGCACATGCAGATTGGAAATAGGGACGGTCTTACAGATACAGACACTAGGCCGAAATCCCCCAGCAAGGGGGTGGTCGACGGCAAGGCGCACCTCACACTCTCATACACTCACACTCGCACACCTTAGCTCTTTTGCGCAAAAGGGTCCGGCTTCTTAAGTCATCTCAAGACCGGTAGCTGGGGCTTAGAATACTGCTACCGAAACCCCTGCGAGTCGTGGGATGCGACTTCTAAGGAGTGGGGCGAGAGGGCTAGGAATCCCCTCCTCTGTAATTTTTTTCCCTAAAAGACGGCAATAGGAGCGGGGGGAAGAAAGGCTCACGCCTCTCTGAATCCTGTTGTTAGGGTCGCTGATTGTGCGCGGTTGTGTACGAATGAAGCAAAGAGGCGAGAGATTGGTGAGATGTTTGTGAGGAGGAAATTATATGTGTTGGCGCTGAGTGGGACTAAGTTGAAGGGTAAGGGCGAATGTGAGTTTGGAGTGGTAAGTGGAAGAAAGTCAGGCATGGATGAAGGTTGGGCACGAGAAGGTGTGGTGTTGCTACTGAGTGATCGACTGGCTTGTAGCGTTACTGAGTGGCAAGAAGTGTCCTCAAGATTGATGTGGGTTAAAATGAAGTTTGGCGTAGAAAAATAGGTATCTGTGAGTGTGTACGGACCTGGTGGCATGAGGAGTGAGGAGGAGAGGGAGCAATTTTAGACTGACCTGAGAGAGTGTATTAAGAGTTTTTGAAGTCAATTCAATGTGGTTGTACTGGGCGACCTTAATGCGAGAGTGGTGCAGTAGTGGATAATGTGATAGAGAGGTATGGCGTTCCTGGTAGGAATGACTGTGGAGAAAACCTCATAGGCTTATGCATGGCGCAGGAGCTGGTAGTCGGAAACAGCCTGTTCAAGAAGCGAGATATCCACATGTACTAATGGGTAAGGATGGCCCAGGGTGAAGTGGTGGAGAGGACGCTGATGGATTTTGTGCTGATTTCGAGGAGAGTGGTGCGGAGGCTGTTGGATGTGCGGGCGTTGAGAGAAGAGGGTAGAGGAGTGTCTGACCATCTGCTGGTGGAGGGAAGATTGAGAGTGAAGCATAGGTGGAGGGGACACAAAAAAATGGGAGGAAGAGAGGTTGTGAAAGTGTGTGAGATAAATGAGAAAAGCAGAGCGGAGGAGTTCCAGCGGGCGTTGAGGGAGGAATTTGAAAAAATGAGAGAGCAGGACCTGCAAGATGTGGAGGGAGAATGGGAAACGTTCAGGGATGCCTTGTTGAGATGTTCAAGAAATGTGAGTGGTGTGCAATGTGTGGGCGGGTCTAGACGGAGGGGCTGCGAGTGGTGGAACGAGGAGGTCAAACTGGCGGTGGCGCAGAAGAGAGGAGCTTTGAGGAGTGGTTGCAGGCGAAGTCGGTGGTGACCTATGACAACTATAGGGAGAAAAGGAAGGAGGTAAAGCGAGTGGTGAGGAAAACCAAAAAAGACGTTGATGCCAGGTGAGGCAGACGGTTGTGCCAGAACTTTGAGGAGAACAAAGAGATGTTCTGGAAAGAGGTTATGAGGGTGAGAAAGGAAGAGACCGGAAAAGAGGAAGTGGTGGAAGATGAAAATGGCCAGTTGTCGTTAGAAAGTGGTGATGCACGGGAGAGATGGGCCGAGTATTTTGACGAATTGTTGAACGTCGAGGATGTCATTGTTGCTGTGGGTGGTGGTGCTCGGATGTCAGTTTTGTGAGAAAAGCTTGTGGCGGACATTACCAGGAAAGAGGTGCAGGAGGCGGTGGACGAGATGAAAGCAGGGAAAGCCCCTGGTTTGGATGTCGTTGCGACCGAGTGCCTGAAGAAGGGTGGAGTAACGATTGTCGAATGGTTGGTGAGGTTACTGAACTTGTGTTTTGTGGCAGGCGTGGTACCGATTGAGTGGCGCAGTGTCTGCATTGTTCCGCTATATAAGGGCAAAGGGAATAAAAAATGAATAATGCAGCTCGAGTCTGTTATGTGTGGTTGGTAAGTTATACGGGAGAGTGCTGATCAAAAGGATTAGAGACTGTTCGGACTGGTCAATTGGAGAGGAACAGTGTGGTTTAGGAGTGGTAGAGGGTGTGCCGATCAGATTTTTGCAGTGAGACAGGTCTGTGAGAAGTAACTTGCCAAAGGAAGGGATGTGTTCTGGGCCTTCATGGATCTGGAGCAGGCATACGACAGGATTGACAGGGAAGCGCTGTGGAGGGTGTTGCGTTTGTATGGTGTGGGTGGATATCGGTTGAAAGCGGGGCAGAGTTTCTATGTTGGCAGCCGAGCACGTGTCAGAGTGGGAAGCAAGGTGAGTGATTGGTTCACAGTGAAAGTGGGACTGAAACAAGGCTGCGTGATGTCTCCCTGGCTGTTCAACCTCTATATGGATGGAGTGGTCAGGAAGGTGAACGCGAGTGTGCTGGGCGGTGACTTAGAACTGTTGGAAGCGAATGGGCGGAGTTGGCAGTTGAGCCAGTTGCTAATTGCTGATGATACGGCCCTGGTTGCGGATTCAGAGGAGAAGCTATGTAGGCTAGTGTCTGAGTTTGGTTGAGTGTATGAGAGGAGGAACCTTCGAACGAACGTGGGTAAGAGTAAAGTAATGAGATGCACGAGGACTCTCTTTGCGAGCAAAATTAGTGTCACCCTAAATGGAGAGCTTTTATGGAGAAAGTTCAGAGTTTTAAGTATCTGGGCTCCCATGTGGAGATAAGTGAACTAGTGGAAACTGCAGTGGAAGCGCGAGTGAAGGAGGGATGTAAAGTGTTGGGTGCACTGAAGAGTGTAATGAGCTGTAGACGTTGGGGATGAAAGCAAAGAGATTGGCTGTATGAGGGTGTTGTTGTCCCAACTGTGCTCTACAGAGCTGAGACTTGGGGTGTGAGAGCAAAGGAGAGAAGAAGGTGGAATGTTTTCGAATGAAATGGTTGAGGAGCATGGCTGGAGTAACGCTGAGAGACCGGATCACCAACGACGTGGTTCGAATCAGAACAAGGATGGTGAAAAAGTTGGAGGACAGAGTGGATTCGCGTGTTCTGAGATGGTTAGGGCACATGGAGAGGATGGATGAAGGGAGATTGGTGAAAAGGGTGATGAATGCGTAGGCGAGTGGTCGCAGGCCTACAGGTAGACCAAAGTTTGGGTGGATGGAGGGTGTAAAGCAGACGTTAGGAAAGAGAGACATGAATGTGGAGGTGGCGAGAGAGCGTGCAATGAACAGGCGTGAGTGGAGAATGGTTGTGAATGGTTGATTTTGACGCTGCTCTGATGTGCTTTCCCGCCCTTGGCACCATGCTGTCGGGATGGTCGTGGGTGGAAGGGGGGGACGCGGCGGAGGTAAGCCAGTGAAAATATATGTATGGGGGGAGGGACGCAGCGGGGGTAAATCAGTGAAAACTGTCGGGCCCTGCTGCTGACGACGGTTCCTCGGTGCATTCGGGACCTACAGTGTAAGTTGAGGGGCTACCGGCCGGAACCTTTAGCACAAAAGAGCTAAGTTGTGTGAGTGTGAGCGTATGAGGGAGTGAGGTGCGCCTTGCCATCGGCCACCCCCCTTTCTGGGGAATGCGGCCTAGTGTCTGTATCTGTATTATACTTGCTAATTAAATGGATGATTATCTGATTCTCAAGTACTGATGCTATCCTCTCAGAAGTGAATTAACTAACTTAGTTTTTGAACCACAGTATAATAGCGAATACCCTTTCATTGTCATAATCTGCTAACCATACGCTTACAACCAGCAGCTCTCTCTAACTCTCCTCCCCTCCCCACAGATCATCAAGGCGCTACTGACGCTGTTCATGTGGTGCAGGCGTCTCTCGAGTTCCTCCTTTGCCGCCCTGCAGTCGCGACGGGAGGGTTGGCTGGGGGGCGTGGCCTTGTGCAGGCGGCTCAGCAGCAGCGGGTACTTGGTGACGCGCTGCACCGGCACCTGACGGTAAAAACAAAGGTTTCAATAATCATACGCGCTGGATGCACATGAAAGATCAAGAAAGAAGCAGTGAACAAGGAAAAATATTCAAAAATATTGTGTTAGTGGCATCTAGCATTTATGAGGACGATTTTTTCATGATTAATTAAACGATGTACAGTGTGCATATTTTGTATTGATACAGATACAGACACCAGGCCAAAATCCCCCAGCATAGGGGGTAGCGGACGGTAAGGCGTACCTCACACTCTCCTGCACTCACACTCGCACACCTAAGCTCTTTTGGGCAAAAGGGTCCGGCCGGGTTTCTCACAACACACCCTCCGGGTCATGAGTGCGGTTCGAGGTCAGTGTCGGCAGCATGGCCCGACAGCGTGACTGGTTTACTCCTGCCACGTCATGATGACCGGGCACCCCCTGACCACGACCAACCCGTCTCTCAACGATTAGCCTAGGACGGGAAAGCACATCAGGGCAGCGTCAAAATTCATCCGTTCACTTTCATTCTCCACTCACGCCTATCCAGTGCACGCTCGCTCGCTACCTCCACACTCACGTCTCTCCTTCCTAACGCCTGCTTCACACCATCCATCCACCCTAACTTTGGTCTACCTCTAGGCCTACGTCCACTCGCCTCTGACTTCACCTTTTTCACCAATCTCCCTTCATCCATCCTCACCATGAGCCCGAACCAGCTCAGAATACGCGAATTAACTTTGTCCTCTAATATCTTCACCATCCCCGTTCTGATGCGAACCACGTTGTTAGTGAACCTGTCTCTCAGCGACACTCCAGTCATGCTCCTCAAACATTTCATCTCGAAAACATTAAACCTTCGTCTCTCCTCTGCTCTCACCCCCAAGTCTCAGCTCCGTACAGCACAGTCGGCACAACAACACCCTCATACAGCCCTCTCTTTGCTTCCATCCCCTACGTCCTGCAGCTCGTTACGCTCTTCAGTGCACCCAACACTTTACACTTCTCCTATACTCGCGACTTCACCTCAGCTTCCACTAATTCAGTCTTCTCCACACGGGAGCCCAGATACTTAAAAACTGAACTTCTTCCAACAACTCTCGATTTAGGAGGACACTTATTCTGCTCGCATCGACAGTCCTCCAGCATCTCATAACTTGACTTTTACCCACGTTCACTCGAAGTTTCCTCCTCTCACACACTCTACCAAACTCAGACACTAGCCTTCATAGCTTCTCCTCTGAATTCGCCACCAGGGCCGTATCAGCCGCAAATAGCAATTGGCTCACCCATTCGCTTCCAACAGCTCCAAGCCACGACCCAGCACACTCGCGTTCACCTCCCTGACCACTCTATCCATTTTATTATTATTATTATTATTAAATCGTTAAATTCCATCGTCTGGCAATGGGTTTTCAATACTTAGGTATAATATAGATATTGAACAGCCAGGAAGACATCACGCAGTCTTGTCTCAGTCCCACTTGCACTGAGAACCAATCACTCACCTTGCTTCCCACTCTGACACATGCTCGGCTGCAAACATAGAAACTCTACACCTCTTTCAACAAATGTCCGCTCAATCCATACAAACGCAACACCCTCCACAGCGCTTCCCTGGCAATCCTGTCGTATGCCTTCTCCAGATCCATGAAAGCCCAGAACCCAACCTTTCCCTTTGCAAGGTACTTCTCACAGACCTGTCTCACAGCAAAAATCTGATCGGCGCACCCTCCACCACCCCTAAAACCACACTGTTCCTCTCCAATTGCGCAGTCCGTACAGTCTCTAACCCTTTTGATCAGCACTCACCCGTACAACTTACCAACCACACTTAACAGACTGATACCTCTCGAGTTGCAGCATTAATTTTTATCTCCTTTGTCCTTATACAGCGGAACAATGCAGGCACTGCGCCACTCAATTGGTAACGCGCCTGCCACAAAACATAAGTTTGGTAACCTCACCAAACATTCGACCATCGTTACTCCACCCTTTTCAGACACTCGGTCGCAACGTCATCCAAACCAGGGTCTTTCACTGTTTTCATCATCTCCACCGCCTCCTGCACCTCTTCCCTGGTCACGTCCGTCACAAGTCTCTCTTCCAAAACCAGCATCCGAGCACCACCACCCACAGCAACAATGTCAGCCTCTCCGTCATCCTCGACATTGTATTGGCAAAATAAAATTATGTTTCGCAGGCTATCGCACTCTATATATTAAAATTTAAAAGTTCACTCGCTGCTTGGAATGACACTAAGTCAAAGGAGTTCGTGCAGTAACTTTTCTACGATGTACAAGTTTAGGAGCAGCCTTCAGCTCATACCGAGGAAGGAGTGAATGACGTCCTTACTCACCATTAGGAAGGAGTGAATGACATCCTTACTCACCATGAGGAAGGAGTGAAGGTTCATGCGGCGCAGTAGTGTGTTCTCCATTTGAGAGACTCGCAGGAAGATCCTCATAAGCTCCTTCTCTTTCTCCAGCGTTTGGAGCAGCAGAGACGCCTCGCCCTGACAACAGGAACAAACAAATTAGATACATAATGCTTGTGTTCTCGTCACGTGTACGCTTTGCAGGCTTGTCAGCCACTCCACTACATTTTATTGAATATGGGAAGGTAACATACAAACATCTAATGGAGAAGACATTTGGACTCCAAGACTCTGAATTGAATATGCACAGATACAGACACTAGGCCGCATCCCCCAGAAAGGGGGGTGGCCGACGGCAAGGCGCACCTCACACCCTCATACGCTCACACTCACACAACAAGAATTGAATACGCGGGAGTAATAAACTACCGCCGATAAAAAAATTGGGAGATCCCCTACAGATACAAGCGGGAAGCAAAATCCTCCAAACGGGGGCGGCCGAGGGCAAAGCGCACCTCACAATCCTCTCATGTACTCACACAAATACGCAACCTTAGCTTTTCCTTTCATGCCTATCCATTGCACGCTCTCTTGCGACTCCAAACTGATGTCTCTCCTCTTTAACGCCTGCTTCACGCCATTTACACAAATTTTGATCAACCTCTAGGCCTACGTCCACTCACCTGCGCTTTCATCACTCGTTTCCACAATCTCCCATCATCCATCCTCCCCATGTGTCCAAACCCTCACAGAATACGTCAATCTACTATGTCCTCCAACATCCTCACCATCCCCGTTCTAATTCGAACACCGTCATGTTAACCCCATTTCTCAGCGTCACTCCAGCCTTGCTACTCAAACTTCTCATCTCGAAAACATTCAACCTACTTTCTCTACCGCTCTTGCACACGTATAATCTCCGTAAAGTACAGTTGGGACTACTACCTCCCAATACAACCCTCTCTTCGCTTCCATTCCCATCGTCCTGCAGCTCATTACAGTTTTCAGTGCACCCAACACTTTACACCCTTCCTTCGTTGAAGATTTCACTTCAGCTTACAATAGTTCACTCTTCTCCGCATGGAAGCCAAGGTACTTCAAACACCCAATTTTCTCAAATAACCCTACATTGCAGCGGCAGTTGATTTCGCTTACATCGTCCTCCTTCGAGCGTCTCATTACTTTGCTTTTCCCCGCGCTAACTCGTAGTTTCCTTCTGTCAAACACTTTACCAAACTCCGACACTAGCCTACAGAACTTTTCTTTCGAGTCTGCCGCCAGTGCCTTCTCAATCGGAAACAGCAACTGACTCAACTGCCAGCTCCGTCAATTTATTCCTGACAACTCCAAAATCAACCCATCACAGTCACGGTCACCTCCCTGACCACATCATCTATACAGAGATTAAAACATCGGGGAGGCATAATGCAACCTTGTCTCAGTCTCACTTTCACTGGAAACCAAGTACTCACCTCGCTCCCTATTCTGACACATGTTCTGCTCATCATGGTACACTTTCTTTCCCTTCGCAAAGGTACTTCTCACGAACTTGTCTCGCTGCAAAAATGGTCGATCCACCCTCTACCATCTAACACTCTTAAAGCCCCACTGTTCCACGACAGTTGCACCATCTGTACCGTCTCCAATCCTCTTGATGAGCACTCGCCCGTACAACTTACCGACCACGCACAACAAACTGATACCTCTTGTGTTGCTGCATTCACTGCTATCTCTCTTGCCCTTATACATCGGAACAATGCAAGCACTGCGCCACTCATTCAGCACCACAACCGACACACACAAAACACATTCAATCATTCAAAATTCCTCAAAAAACTCAACCCACCTTGTCCGTACTCTACTGCTCTCCAGCAACAACTAGCCGCTTGCATCTTTAACCACCTCCGGCTTCCTCTATTCTCGCACGCTTCCCCTCTTTCCAGAACATATTTTTGTTCTCCTCAAAATTCTCGCTCAACTGCCTACCTCACCTAGTATCAGCTTCCCTAATTGCTCTCCTCACTACACGCTTCACCTCTTTTCTCTATAGTTGTCATAGGCCACCGTCGACCCTCACCTGTGACCACTTCTCATGAGCTCGTCTCTTTTGCGCCACCGCCAGTTTAATTTGATCGTTTCACCACTCGCAACCCTTCCTCCAAAACCCACCCACACGGGGTACACTACACATATTTTTTGCACAGCTCAATAACGCATCTCTGAACGTCTCCCATTCTTCCTCAACATTATCGGGGCCTTGCTCTGTCGCACTGTCATATTATTCCTCAACGCCTGCTGGAACTCCTCAGCTATGCTTGCCACGTTCAGTTCAATAATATTCTCCAAGAAGGCCCCGAAAATACATTCGTATTTGACTTGTCGAACTATGACTATGCTATTTTATAAAGCAATACCTTTTCTCGGTGGTCATTTAATGTGAATCTCATACAGTAATATCGTGTAATAAGGGATTAGGGAAATTCCTGACATTAGGACAAATATGAATTGGAAGCGACTTTAAAATGATGACTTATTCAACTCGTAAGTGAGCATCTTTTAACTATCATGATGAAATTTATATATTAAAAGTTCCCAATCTTTCTGACTTTACAAAAAAATCCTTCCTATCTGTAGACATGTATCCATCTACCCCACGGTGGAGGATGGATCAATAGACTCATCGCCAGAAGCTCTCACGCATGCAATTCTTCGCCTATTAGTGCAAACCGGTCAGACAAGGTGCCCGTCCTGTCCACTACAAGTCATGAGTTACCCCGGAGACCAGTGTCAGCAGCAGAGCCGACAAATTATACTGGGCACTCCTTTCGCATCATAGGAGACAGCCCCCCCCCCCCGTTCTCGACTATCTCACCACACAGCGCGACATAAAAGAGCGGGGTAGCTCTTCAGGGCTACGTCTGACTCATTCATTCATAATTTTTCTTGCCTCACTCTCATCTCTTGCATGCTCTCTTGCTTCATCCACACTAATACTTCTTTCAATCAACTCAGTTTTTACTCCATCCACACCTTCGAGTCCTGCTAAGTCTTCATCTATTCAGCTATTTTTGTTAAAATGTGCAAGCCCTAAGGAGGGTAAGTCAGGGTAGGCCACCAAATGCGCCCACCTGGCGGACGCAGTAAAACTCAAAGGCGTCCATCATGGTGTCGGCCTGCAGGAAGAACTTGGCGACGTTGACAGTGAGCAGGTCCTCGTCGCCGCTCTCCAGGGCGATGTCGTACGCGTCCTGGAGCTGGTCGCTGAAGTGCTCGCTTTCCGCCAGCAGCTGGGACACGTTCAAGAAGATGTTGTCCAGCTGCGAGTTGCTCAGCAAACCGGCAATTTGAATTGGCCTGTAGAAAGTGACAATATTTTATCAATGGGTCCATTCAAGTGGAACAGCGTTGGCCGTTTCTCACAGTATGCTCCTGATTCAAAATCACTAATAGCTATGCCGACTGTATTTATAAACAATCAATGGCTTCTACAATAGCCTTCTTTTCCATTGTAGCCCCATCCTGACCTGTAGAACTGGTCAATGATGATCCGGAGGTCCCTGCCGTACTTGAGCTCTGTCTCAATGATCTCGGAGAGTATTTCGCGGCGCTCCTGCCGGCGGCGGGAACACCGGCGGCACACCAGTGGGGCGTACACCACGCCGCTGGGAGGGGGGAAGGGAGAAGCTTGGTTGTAATGTGGAGGCTAACAGTTAATGTAACTTATATATCAATGAACAACGTACGGATGATACGGCCCTGGTTGCGGATTCAGAGAAGAAGCTATGTAGGCTAGAGTCTGAGTTTGGTAGAGTGTGTGAGAGGAGGAAGCCTCGTGTGAACGTGGGTAAAAGTAAAGTAATGAGATGCTCGAGGACTGTCGATGCGAGCAAAATTAGTGTCCCCCTAAATGGAGAGCTCTTGGAGGAAGTTCAGTGTTGTAAGTATCTGGGCTCCCATGTGGAGATGACTGAACTACTGGAAACTGAAGTGAAGGCGCGAGTGAAGGAGGGGTGTATAGTGTTGGGTGCACTGAAGAGTGTAATGAGCTGTAGGACGTTGGGGATGGAAGCAAAGAGAGGGCTGTATGAGGGTGTTATTGTCCCAACTGTGCTCTACGGAGCTGAGACTTGGGGGTGAGAGCAGAGGAGAGAAAAAACTTGAATGTTTTCGAGATGAAATGTTTGAAGAGCATGGCTGGAGTAATGCTGAGAGACCGGATCACCAACGACGTGGTTAGAATCAGAACAGGGATGGCAAAGAAGTTAGAGGACAGAGTGGATTCGCGTGTTCAGAAATGGTTCGGGTACATGGAGAGGATGGATGAAGGGAGATTGGTAAAAAGAGTGATGAATGCTGAGGCGAGTGGTCGCAGGCCTAGAGGTAGACCGAAGTTTGGGTGGATAAATGGTGTGAAGCAGGCGTAAGGAAGGAGAGACATGAATGTGGAAGTAGTGAGAGAGCGTGCAATGAACAGGCGCGAGTGGAGATGGTTGTCGGGATAGTTGTGAGTGGGAGGGGGGTGGACCCGGCTAATATGACGTGGCGGAGGTAAATCAGAGAAAACTGTCGGGCCCTGTTGCTGACAACGGATTCACGGACCGCACTCGTGACCCAGAGTGTGTGTTGCGGGGTTACCGGCTGGACCCTTAAGCACAAAAGGGCTGAATTGCGTGAGTGTGAGCGTATGAGGGTGTGAGGTGCGCCTTGCCGTCGGCCACCCCCCTTTCTGGGGGATGCGGCCTAGTGTCTGTATATGTACCAAACAATATCTAGATCGATACAATAAGAGGATACTATTCAAAATTTTTACGATAATAATTAGAACAGAGTATTTCGAAAATGAATTCTGTTACAGTCTATATAATTTTTATGGCAAAATGATGAGGAGGAACCATAAGTGACTTGATGGGCAACCAAAAGCAGCCCATTCTGGTGCTTCCTTCGCTCCGTCATCTTACCTTGTAGTGACTCTGGTGTCCACGGCCGCTTCACAGTCCTCGCAGAGCGGCACCTCGGGGTCTTTGATCCCCGCCACCCCCGCCGAGGTGGAGAGCAGGCAACTGCCCGTACCTCCTCCCCCCACCAGGGTGGTGACCCTGGTGAGGGGGCGGTGCTGGGGAGCCACCTTACTCGCCTTGCTTGTTTCTGACCCTACACCAGAGTCGGTGCGTTCGATGTCAGCAGACACAGGCCGCTCCTGCAGGGGAGAGGAGAGGGGAATGTGGGCCCGTTCGCAGCACGGGAGAGGAGAGGGGTATGTGGGGCCCGCTCGCAGCAAGGACGAGGGGAGAGGTATGTGGGCACGCTCGCATCAGGGGAGAGGGGAGGTGTGAGCACGCTCGCAGCAAGGGGGAGGGGAGGGGTATGTGGGCACGCTCGCAGTATATTTACTGAGTGACCAGAAAGCTTAACAACGATTCAAGATGCGACCCACATATTACGAGGGTTCATGGATTGCACCCAATTACTTAGGATTGAATTGGTTTAGTGGCCGGTTGCCCTTTCCTGATGACACACCAATAGTGCTGAAGTGGCATCCGAACCCACGTTCCGCATTGAAAACGAATGATCTATCCAATAAACTACGGTGAGGTACGCAGTATTTCGCACGTAATGCGAGCGTAACAATATGCAACGTAGCGCCATGTGTTATCTGACAGATTACAGAGAGCTCTGCGGTGTGTTATGGTTACCTTGTCGGTCCTGAGGAGGCCGCTGCCCTCCGAGGAGTCAGAGTTAGAGCTGATGTTGGAGGCCCGTGTGGCGTGGAGGCGTAAGGCCTGGAAAGGGTCCCCCTCTTGCCCTCCCTCTTCGGGAAGGTCGACTGGAACCCTCGACACGTCACCGCTCCCTACTTGGGAGTAGTCCAGCGCTGGGAGAGGGCTCTGGCAGAGTAACAGTACGAGCGGTCAAATGATTGAACGTTTCATGAGGTGAATCAGACAAACTAAATTCAAAATAACTTTAGTTAGATGTCACTGTATTAGGTCAGACAAAATAATATATTAGCGAAATAGCTGGAACAAATAAATTACTTGCTTCTTACAAAAGAAATTACTTCTGTTTACAATTGTAAACAATGAGGAAACATAGCATTTATGAAGAAAATGAATTGGTTGTCAAAAACCTTGCATTAATTGAATGCTTAAGATTACATATTCGTGGTATTATAATTTAATTTCAAAAGTGGACATGTTTGACCATTCGATGAGCTATGTAGTCAGTCCTTCTTCCCTGAACCATAAACTCAGTTATTACCTCCGATTACGAATTTAGATTGAACGTAACACATACATACATACATACATACATACATACATACATACATGCATTCATGCATGCATATAC